>JASAMX010029651.1:0-31835 GCA_030248175.1 Microlaimidae sp. YZB2_3 | reverse complement strand
TAAACAAGATAAAAAACGTCTTTTTTTATATTTTTATTAAGTAAAAAAAAGTTTTGTTTTTCCAAAAACTGTGTTTTCTCAGCCCATATTCACTGATATAACTTTTGTACGATTTTTTCCTTCTCTGTTACTGAAATTGACTTATGACATAAATTAATTTTTTTTCAATTTTAAAATATAGTGTTTTTATTTCATTGTACAATATACTATTTTAATTTGAAAAATATTGTTATTTAGACATGTACGAGTATTTGTGGATAAAACCAAACGAGGCACAAATTCTTATGAGAAGGCGCCAATTTAATGTACATTCAAAAAAACTGCCACCGCGATGAAAATTTTAAAATGGTAATTTGTCAAATTCTAAAATTGTAAAGTTCAAAATTTGCAACGATAAAATTGAAAAATTGAAAAAAAACTATGCAAAATCAAAAGCTTAAATTACAAATTTTGTATATCCAAAATGGCAACCGGAGAAATTTAAAAATTTTATTTTGCAAAATTAATATTTCTGAAAATAACAAAAGCTGATTACAAAGGATTCCAAAATTTTTAAAAAATACAATTTTACTGAAAAAAATTGATTAAAATTTTCGGTAATTTATAGATTTTGTACTGTCAATCCTGCAGGGAGCCAGAAAGAATAGTTTTAATATCAATGTATAAGTGTGTGGAAGTATATGTGTGTGAAAGTTAAAATAGTTATATCCAGTCCTGTGATCAAATAAGGCCGCGCTCTTTCAAACTCTATTGCATTTTAAATTTGGTGAAGTTAAAGTGTACTTTTTTCCCTTAATCGTTTTTTAATATAAAAATTGAGCGTTTTTATGTTGTACTTTGTTTAGGAAGGCGGATTAAATTTTATATTATTTGTTTTAATTTTTTCTTGATAGAGCGAAAAATTGTACATAGTAAAACGCTTTGTCTTTATCTTTTTTACGGATAAATAAATTAGGAAATTCTTTAGATTTTTCCAATTTAAGTCTGTTTCTGAGGCTTGTCACTTCGAAACGTTTTTGAAGATGACTGTCTCGTTCTCGTGGTAACAGCTACCTCTCCTGTTCTTTTGGCGACGACAATTGTTCCATTTACTGCAACTGTCACCGCTTTGACCAATCCTTCAGCGATCAACATTTTGTTAGCCAATCAATAGAACCAATGTATCACATCACCTGCCGTGGCAATGAACAACAAAAACGTGTAGGACGTAATTCGACATCTTATTCTATGACACGTTTAAAAAATTTGTACAAGGTAATATAATCCTTGTTGAAAGGTTTTTGTGAAAACTTTTGTATTTAATTAATCGAAATTTAAGTGACGGAATATCAAAGATTTGGCAAAATTGAAATTTTGATATTAGCTTGGATTATCCAAGGCCTAAAATAACACAATATAAAATAAATAATATATGATACGACTTTAAAAATGCATTTATACATTTATTTGATATATAATTCGGACACAAAAAAGTGGACGCTCTAATTGATGAATTCTACGATTGGGACGGTAATCCCTCATAATTTGCATACTAAGGTAGTTTAATTTGGAAAAAATACATTTCGTTATCGTGCGCAGCCGATTGGTCGTTCTTTGATGGTCAGTTTAATCGGAGAACTTTCAAGTAGTTTTTGAAGCGGTTTTCAACCAAAAGAAAAGTAAAACCATTTGAACATTTTGCGAACGCATTTTTCCGAACAAAATCGGACTTATGTGAATTTCATTTATTAGGGGCTCTCAGTAATTGAACCAAGGCTTGTTTTGGACATATTTAAACAATGACTTTTAGCAAAAACATACTCAATTAAAAAATCTATTATTCTCAAAATGACTTTGTGGTTAAGATCACCGACTTTAAAAGAAAAAAAATTTTTTTTATTTTTTTAACATTTTTATGCCAAAAAATAAAAAAATTTTAAAGAATAAGTTCATTAGAGGATTTTGATTCGGACAGTATTATTTTTTAAATATATTTATATTAGGGTAATAAGTGGGCCGATAAGGTATGCCACATTTCTTGTTCTAAATTATCATATGACATATTATAAAAAGCTTTCATCATCTTATTTTTGCTTCATTGTTTTTACCATTGACTGAGCTATTTTCAAATATGTACCTAATACAAATCCTCCGCTCCGTTTGCAGAAGAATTGGGGCCAATTCGCTCCCGCCAATTCGCTCCCGGACAATTCGCTCCCGGGACGATTCGCTCCCGAACAATTCACTCTCGGGACAATTCGCTCCTGGAAAATTCGCTCCCTGGACAATTCGTCACGGGACAATTCGCTTTCGGGATAATTCACTCCCTGAAAAAATCGATTTTTGGCGAAATTGTAGGAGGGACAATTCGCTCCCAAGATAATTCTTTCCCGGGAAAAATCGAAGCCTGGACAATCCGCTCACGGGATTTTTTTATAAACGTAATTTTTACAAAAGAGTTTATTCGGACAATTTGCTCCTTGGATTTTTCACCTCATCGACAATTTGCTCCCTGGACAGTTCACTCTCTGCAAAGCTTTTGTATAACTTCCAGCTTTTGTATTTTTTCGCTCTTTATTTTCATTCCTAGTTTATAAGGTTTTTTATAAGCGTATTTTCTATAAAGCTTACTTTACTGGCGAATTGTTCCTTGAGCAATTGGCGGTAGTAAATTGTCCCGGTCCCGTTTGCGAGATATAACAGCTTAAATTTTAAGTTTTGTCAAGACTGCACGAAATTTTTGTATAAACAAAAATGGAATTCTTCAGCTATAACCCATTCAATTACATGGACTACTTTAAGTATAGACGAACTAATAGTTTAAAACCGTTTATTTTTTAAGTGCAATAAATTAAAATAAAATAGTTTCTCTTTATAAATCTCAAGAAAAACACGTAAACCTAAAAATTTTATTATAAATTAAACTTATAAACAAACTGAATCGTGGACTGTAGATCTTAGTTTCCCTAAGCAACCTCAGCAAAACCTTAAAATCAAACTAAACTTTATACTTAGCTTGATTTTGAGATTTCCACGATTAAGCTTGTTAAAAGTATCATCTCAATAATTTACATAAAAAATAACGATTTTAAACTCTGAGTTCGTCTATACTTAAAGTAGCCCATGTAATTGATTAAGTCATACTTGAAAAATGCCCAATAAATTTGAATAACGTTTGCCACAGAAAAAGTTACAACAGACGGTAGAAATTATAGCAGTTATCCTAATTCTACGAAAGGCAAATTCTAAAAAAAAACAAAAGACGCCACACTGAAAAGTCAAAAGTATAAAAACAATTAAAGCAAAAATAAGATGATGAAAGCTTTTTATAATATGTCATATGATAATTTAGAACAAGAAATATGGGCATCCTTACGGCCCACTTATACCTAATATAAATATATTTATATAATAATATGGGAAAAAACTCTTATGAACTTATTATATAAAATTTTTTTATTTTTTGGCATAAAATGTTAAAAAAATGAAAAAAAAATTTTTTTCTTTTTTTTAAAGTCAGTGATCTTTAACCACAAAGTCATTTGAGAGTATAATAGATTTTTTAATTGAGTTTGTTTCTTTGAAAGTCATTGTTCAAATATGTCAGAAACGGAGCCTTAATTCGATTACTGAGAGCCCCAATAAATCAATTTCACGTAAGTCAGATTTTGATCGGAAAAATGCGTTCGCAAATGTTAAATCATTTTACTTCTTTGGTTGAAAACCGCTCAAAAACTACTGAAAGTTCTACGATTAAACTGAACATCAAAGAACGACCAATCAGCTGCGCACGACAACATGTGTATGCAAATTAAACTACCTTGTATGCAAATTATGTAGGATTACCGTAATACGTGAGATTCATCGATTGAGGAGCGTTCCACTTTTTGTGTCCGAATTATAAATCAAATAAATGTATAAATGCATTTGTATATAGTAACATATTTTTTTTATTTTATTTTGTGTTATTTTGGCATTGGATACTCCAAGTTGATATCACAGTCTCTTTTTAGCACTTTGATATTCCGTCACTTAAATTTCGATTAGTTAAATACAAAAGTTTTCACCGAAGGTTTTCACCAAGGGTTCTATTGCCTTGTGCAAATTTTTTCGGCGTGTTCATCGGGGAATCTGTCAATTCGTGCTACACCGCTTATTCTGTTCACTGCCCACGGCGAGTAATATGATTGGTTGTGGTTGTATTGATTGGCTAACAAAATGTTGATCGCTGATTGGTCAAAGCGGTGACAGTTGCCGTATTTGGACCAATTGTCGTCGCCAAAAGAACAGGAGAGGTAGCTGTTCACGGGAGCGAGACAGTCCTCTTCCAAAGCGCAAAGGACAAGCCTAAGAAACAACTAAAATTGGAAAAATTTAAAGAATTTCCTGATTTATTTATGGTAAAAAAGATAAAGACAAAGCGTTTTACTATGTACAATTTTTCGCTCTATCAAGAAAAAATTAAAACAAATAATATCACTTTTAATCCGCCATCCTAAACAAAGTACAACATTGACAATGCTCAATTTTTATATTAAAAAACGATAAAGGGAAAGAACTACACTTTAACTTCCGCCAATTTTAAAGTGCAATAAGTTTCAAAGAGCGCGGCTTTATTTGATAGCAGGAACTGGAGACATTTTTTTAACTTTCACACACATATACTTGCACACACTTATACATTGATATTAAAACTATTCTTTCTGGCTCCCTAGGAGTGACAGTACAAAATGTATAAATTACCAAAAATCTAATCAATTTTATTCAGTAAAATTGTGTTTTTAAAAATTTTGGAATCCTTTGTAATCAGCTTTTGTTATTTCAGAAATATTAATTTTGCAAATAAAATTTTTAAATTTCTGCGGTTGCCATTTTGGATATACAAAATTTGTAATTTAAGCTTTTGATTTTGCAAAGTTTTTCAATTTTTCAATTTTATCGTTGCAAATTTTGAACTTTACAATTTTAGAATTTGACAGTTACCATTTTAAAATTTTCATCGCGGTGGCAGTTTTTTGAATGTACATTAAACTGGCGCCTCTCATAAGAATTTGTGCCTCGTTTGGTTTTATCCACAAATACTCGTACATGTCTAAATAACAATATTTTTCAAATTAAAATAGTATATTGTACAATGAAAATAAAAACACTATATTTTAAAATTGAAAAAAAATTAATTTATGTCATAAGTCAATTTCAGTAACAGAGAAGGAAATCTGTACAAAAGTTATATCAGTGAATATGGGCTAAAAACATAGTTTTTAGAAAAACAAAACTTTTTTTACTTAATAAAATATAAAAAAAGACGTTTTTTATCTTGTTTAGGAAATAATTTTAGATTATTTCCTAAAAAATTAGAAAAATTTATTTGCCCTTTTTTTCTGACTTTCAACTTCAAAAAACTTTTTTGAGGATTAAGTGCAAGCTCTAAACGTCAACTTCTTTACTTGTTATTTACTGGCTATTTTGCAAAACTTTTTTACATGAATTGGAGCTTTTCTTCACATTTAAAAAATTTATTAGAGGTTACTAAAATGCGCGTATTTAAAGGTTTGTAATAAGCTTTTTTTATTTTATGCGAAATCTGTGACATTGAAAACGATTTGGCAAGTGGAATTTTAGCGAAATTGCTGATTCATAGGCCGAAATTAAATAAAATCAATAGTATTAGAAATTTAGAGCTTGAAACTGCATTAATTTACTTTAAAATAAAATTTTAGTAAGGTTTCTGTGAAAACGTTGGTTTCTGACCAACGCTGTTTGCTGGTATTAAAGGAGCACTGTCACAAATGAAATTCCTATAACGCCCGAACCGGACTGCTCCTTTAATACTTAATCGATTCAGCTGAAATTTAAAAATCTTGTAGCCTTGTAGTGGAGCACTCTAAATACCAAAGTTGAGTTAGGTAGGTGTGGTATTAAAGGAGCAGTCCGGTTCGGGCGTTATAGGAATTTGATTTGTGACAGTGCTCCTTTAAAGATAAATTCTATCAGGGTGAAAATAGACGAGTGGTAAAGTAACCACTCGTTCTTTGAGAAAATATCACGTGCAGAAAAACACATGACGCAACTAAATAATTATTGGTTACACAACCACTGAAAACTTTTTTTTAATTTTTCTCGCTCACGGGTTTATTGTTTATTTCTTCCTGGCGGAGAGCGGTTACGCCCTTAATTTCAGCCTGGAAGACGTTAGCTTTAGTTTAATTTTTTTATTTGTATTTTTTTACAAAAAAATTCTGTTGATGGCACAAACAGCTGTAAATTTCGTTTGGTGAATAATGTGTCTTGATATAATGTTACTTACATTTTAATGTTTGTTGGATTTTTCGCTAAAAGCAGGAATTTCAAGATTATAATTAAACGAAAAATAAGATACATTACATACGTGGATTTGTAGCTGCCAAAATGCTGTGCCCGCTTGAATCGCATAGAACAATTGGGGCGATTGAACCGTTAGCAGCCTTAATGTAGTGTAGCGATAAGCAATCGTAATAGTGTTTTTTTAACAATAATCACAACATACTAGTGATTTTCCGCGCGAAGCTCGAGTTCCCGAGCAAAGCTTCGGAGCAACCCCCGGACCTCCGAAACTAGAAAGCTCTGTCCTACCAAATTCGATAATAATTTAAAAGTAACATTCTTTTTGAATTACTGTCGAAATTACTGTAGATGAATTACTTTGTCAAAATTTTTTGGAAAAATTTTTTAAAAAATTTTTTAAAACAAAAAATAAATTTAAATTTAAGTATGTGGACGTCACCTAATTCGAATATAAATTATACATTGGCATCGCAACATTTGCGTAGTAACAATAAAAATGTAAAAGTTTTTCCTTTTCGATTCAACCGAATTTAAGATTTTTGATAAAAGATGTTAACCAAAACCTTCCTTTAAAACTTATTAAAAATCGCTAAAAATATGGGCAAAAATTTTCGCCCTCAGAAAAGTTGATTTAGCTGAAAATTCAGCTGTACATTAATATAGCATTCAGTTAAATCAATCATTTCGCTAGCAATCTGTTCACTTTAAATATTTTCGTTTGAATCATAATTTAACCAACTATAACTAAACGCAGACCAGTCTAAAATAAATAAGCTAAAGGCTGGTTCACACTACATTACTTAAGACGTATGACGTAGCACTTAAGACGTAACACGTAAATTTTATCAGTTCACACTATCATACTTAAGACGTATGACGCATGACTTAAGACGTAAGAGAGATAGAACCGTGCTGTATCCTTACGTCAATTTTGACGTAAGCGAAGAAAAACAAACTGCGCAAATTTACTAACTGTGGATGAATAATCAATTTTTCTGTTGTATTTTCTTTAAGTTTTTGCATGTTACACTGTAAAAAAATTTAAACAGCTATTCTAGGCAATAAAATATGTCAAAATATTTTATTCAGATCAAAAAGCTGATAAATCTCGCCTGAAATTGACCAAATTTCAAAGTTTTATGTCTATTTTTACCTGTTTTGAATTTATAATTTGAAAACAATTTAAAGTTAACGTTCCCGAATACTTATTTGTGCAGGATAAAATCAACAAAAATCGTTTTTACCGTTTTTCTAGGAATATTTGTGTACCATTTCTACAAAATCTTTTTTTTTTCTTCAAAAAATACAATTATAAAACCTTTTTAGTTATAAGACACCGGGACGTTTATATATTTATCTCGCGGGCGACGCTTGAGATTTTTTTAAGAGTTTTGAGTTTTAACAAGATTTTGCCTTAGTATTTACCCAAAACGTATTTATTCTTTTTTTTTTGTTTTTACACAATGAAAAAGCCAAAACATGCTAAATTAAGGAGTCAATAAAAATTAAGGAGTCAATATTTACATTTGAAAATTGGCCATTTTAGCGACGAAATTAAATTGTTTTTAATGCCTAAAACAACTGAGAGGTCTTACGTCATCCGTTTTAGACGTCGTAGTGTGAACTGATGGCGCTTACGTCTTACGTCATACGTCATAAGTATACGTCATAAGTTAACGTCATACGTCTTAAGTGATGTAGTGTGAACCAGGCTTAACTGTTAAAAAATTTAAATTCAAATAATCTTTTGAATAAAAGCAATTTAGCACCTTATATTATCAACTTATACATCAGAAACGAACATCTGATCTTTGATATATTTTTAATAACTAATAATTTTCGATAAATTGTTTCGATTTGATTGGTTTCTAAATTGCCCCCCCGTATTAATTCGTAACAAATAAACAAGCCATGTTGGGCGTGCTTTTGGTTTAAATTATTTATTATTATTGCACCATAATTATACCATTTTGTAGAGGTTGACAAAGTGTTCATGGCCGTATTTCCATCGCACACTGGTGTCCATCCACCAAAAATTTGTAAATTCGCGTAGAATCAACTGAATAATTTAATAAAGTTTTAAGAAAATTAAAATTCTTGCTAATTTTTGCTAATTTCAATAACTGTTCAAAATCATATTATATAAATTTAAAAAATAATTATATTGCATTAATTGATAATCATTTGAAAATTAAGATAAAAATAATTAAAGTTCCGAATATTTGAAGCTTCAGGGAAATAGGGAAATAGGTGTTTTGGATTTCCAAAGAACACTAGCACTTATTTTTATGGATTTTTTAAATAATTTTTTTCCAAAAAAAAACTTTTTAAAATTAAAAAAAAACTTATAATTTTCTATTATGATTTAGTTATCTGACGGTGATAATCAATGAGTATGAAAAACAGCTGGCTAGTTTCATGAATTTGAAAATATTTAAGTTGCCAACACAACATAACTTTCCCCGCGGCAAAAACACTTTCGCGGAACATCATAAATTGCGGACTTAGGTGGATTGAATGTATAAACAAAATTTAAATAGGTCATAATTCCTTGGCGCGAACTAGAACACTTATTATTATGTATAAATGAATTTTAATTAGATAACGAAGAAGGTGACATACATCCGGTTTACTGGGTATGTGTAGTTATTGTCGTGACCTGCAAGTCACGATAATCCAATTTACGTTAAAATTCCTTTTTTTATTAAATAATATTTTTTTAATTGCCTCGTGCGGTTTTGCAATTAAACGCAGAGAGTTTAGGCTGAACGCTCAGTCTGCCGCGCGGCATCTAACAGTGCTGAGTTTATTAGGCTATTTTTTTAATTTAATTCAAAAAAAGTGGTAGACTAGCCTTAAAAAATGCTCTAAGAATAGAGCAGGAAAAAGGGGCGATTTTTCTCCGGGCGTATGTTTAGACAGAAAAGATGTGGACTAGGCTGAGATGGACATTATGTGGACTATAGGAAATTTGCATTTGGTTTGGCCAGCTGCTCACTAAATAAAAATTTCTACCATATGATAATGATTTGTTTATACATTGATTTAATCACACAGGATTGTTGCATGTTTTTTAGTTTGATGAAATGTCAATTTAAAAAATCATACTCACAGCAATCTTTTACAAGCGCGGAATCGCCACTTTTTTAAATTTATAGTTGTTTTCTATACATACAAATATAACCTTCTAATTGAAAAAGTGGCGATTTCGCGCTTGTCAAAGATTGCTGTGAGTATGATTTTTTAAATTGACATTTCATCAAACTAAAAAAATGCAACAGTGCTGTGTGATTAGATCAATGTATAAACAAATCATTATCATATGGTAGAAATTTTTATTTAGTGAGCAGCTGCCCAAATCAAATGCAAATTTGCTATAGTCCACATAATGTCCATTTCAGCCTAGTCCACATCTTTTCTGTCTAAACCTACGCCCGGGGAAAATCGTCCCTTTTTCCTAATCTATTCTTAGAGCATTTTTCAAGGCTAGTTTATAATTAAACGCAGAGAGTTTAGGCTGAAACATTCAGTCTGCCGCGCGGCATCTCACAGTGCTTGCATAATGGCCGCCGTCAGTAAAGTGTGCGCGTAAATAGTCGGCGGCTCTGTGCGTATTTTTTTATATTGGTTTACTTAATGGTGCGTTAAGGCAGTCTGGCCCGCTAATTTTGACTGGGAACTTAACTGCTTTGGATATAATTAACTGTTATTTGATAGAAAAAGAGGAAGAAATAAGGGCGGGGTAAAAGGTGGGAGTTTAAAATGGCCCAAAAAATTTTTTTGCATTAGGGACGTATTTTTTTATAAAAAATAAATAATATGCTAATATATACTGAAATATACAAGAACAGCATAATAATCTGATTTAATAGTTTGTAAATTTATTAGTAAAGTTGATACCTTTTTTTTATTGTTTCCTGTATTAATTCTGAAAAAGTAAAGCAATGTAAATAATTTATAATTATTAAAACAAAACAAATAAATTTCGTCGAAAAATGAATTTTATTTTATTTGAGTTGTTTTGGATAATAAATGATTTTATATACATTGTATCGACTGAAAAATTATTATTATAACGACTAAAAACTGGTTTAAGATCCACAAAATGACAAAACGGCCAAAACGCTTCCACGAATGCTAAAACTTTTTTTCCGGCCAAAACGCTTCCACGAATGCTAAAACTTTCTTACGAAATTGCCACAGTAATCCCGAAAAATGCATAAAAATTACCGATATTATAATGGGCTTCCATCTGTAGTGATTTAATAAACCGGTATAATTTTTGAATTCATATTTGCGATATTCCACATTACAAAAGTTTTGCACACTTTTCTGTTGTTCATCACTGCCGGTTGAAAACACAAAATATATTTATTTAATATTTTTGAAATTTTCGTCATTTGATTTTCGTTACTAAAGTAAAACAATAATAGCAAAATTAAAAAAAAAAATAACTTATCATAATAATTATCAGAGTTTTTTCATATTTATTCAAAAAGAAGAAGTAGAAGAAACAGATTTCAAAACTTAAGTTTTAAAAGTCCAACATTCATTTATTTTACTACAAGCCAAATCTCGTAATTCTTCTTTGATATTGTCCAATATTGCGTCAGATAGAAAAACGCGAATAAACACGAGCAAATTTTCTTTTTGTAGTTTATTGTATTTTGTGTTACTAGGACACAAGGGTCACAATCAGTATAAAATCAAAGTAACTTTTTACATTTACAGTATTTGTGTGTTAAAAGATAAAAAGAATTACAGTTACATGTTGATTTATGATGATATTACAGTATTTACAGTATTTTATGATGATTCTGACTTATTTTGTCGTAGTAACAACAATATTGTCAAAGTCGGATTATGACTGTACAGTTATACTAAAAATATATAACATAATAATAAAGGAAAAATATGTAATTTCATATATTGCTTAAACACATTCACTGCTCTAAGTAGGGCGCGCCCTAATAAAAACGCGCTCTTATAAGGACAATCAGGGCTGAGTTGCACAAAAAGATCTTAAACTACCCCCGAAGAACGTTCTCGTACTATACTAAACTAAGGGGTAGATCGACTATGAAAAGAACAAGACATAGTTCAAGCACGTGCTTGAACTTACGGTAGTCGCAAGTTGTTGCATCAAAAAAACTCGAGCTTGTTCTTAAGTTAGATCGATCTTTTCAAACATAGATTTTTTTTTCGAAAACCATTTTTTTTTTGAAAAAATAATTTTATTTATTATAAGTAATTATAAATCTATGAATACTAGTATTTAAAACAAAAAAAAAATTAGAAAGGTTCGTTTTTATTTATTGTTTAGTTTGAATTCAAAGTGTGTTCGTAATTTGCGCGAATTAATAATAAAAATGTATGGGCATATTTTTTAATGTTGAATACCTTTCTCAAAATTCAGATTAAGTAAATTGCAAGGCATATACATTCACTAAACATTGTCAATTTGAATGTTTGTTTTGTTGGGTGTTTTTAGTTTAGGCTTTCTGTGGAAATTTTTAAAACCCATTTGTTCCATGTGCCTAAAATCCACAACTGCTGACATATGAAACAAATGAAAAAGAATTTTCAAAAAAGTAAATTAACAAAAAAATTAGATTGAAAATTATTTAATAGCTTTGAAAAATTTCCTAAATTTTGAAAACTAAAATTTTTTTAATACAGCATGGAAATCTATGGAATAACCGTTGCGGCTTTAGCCCACTCAGTCCAAAAAATCGATCGATAAATTTGTACAAAAATACTTTTTTGCAGAGATTTAATTCACACTTAACGCACTAAATTATATTATTATAAAAAACACACAAAAATTAGAAAAAAATGGTGTTTTACTAAAATAACGCTTGATTCTTATGCTTTCCTGACTAAAAAGTTTGTTTGTTGTCCACATTTCCAGTTGTTTATGGTAAATTGAATTCTACCAATTTTAAAACTGTTTTTAACGTGGAAAACAATATAACTTGTCGTTTTCGTAAAAGTTTAAATGTATTCGTGAAAAAAATATTGAATTTGAATTAAAAAAACTACATTTATCTAAAATAAAATGGCATTTTGTTCTATAATTGGGCTCCTAAACTTTTTTGAAAGCATATTCTAAAACACAATATCAAATATCAAATTGTATGTGTTTAAATTATAGTATAACAATGTTTTTAATGTGTTTATGTAAGTGTCCGTAATTTCGACTTAATCTGAATTTTGGTGCTGTCGATAATCATCCGGACCTGCTGCACCCTGTCCTGGGGTTAATTGTCAACGCTCACTCCGCCACCCCGGGCGGATATTGGAGTACTTTTGTCTTTGTTTATGTGTGTGCGTGTGTATGTTTGTGTCAATTATTTTGTCGCCCCGAAATTAACCATTCACTATTTCATCTTTTCCTTGTCCCTTTGTTTCTAAGTTCCTTCTTCGTTTTATTGGCAACTCCAGCCCGGAGGGAGCTCTGACCGTTGCTTTGCCCCCCTCATCCCCGTTTGGTACCCCCTTGTTCATTGAGGCTTTTGAGGATCGAGAATAGGTATGTATGCGTTATTTTTTCAAAGTAGTAATTGAGAACACATCTTTAAAAATTAATAACATAGCCCTAAATGAATTTAAAATTTTAAGGTTAATTTTAGTCACTGCTTCTGCTTTAAAAAATACTCTGGACGTTCAGCTGAAATTTTAGTGAAGTGTGTTTATCTTTTTGTCGAGAATTTTTGGGTGTTAAATAAAAAAAATCATTTTTGCAGCGCTCAAACTTTTTTTAATAATTCAGTTGAAAAAATTAAAATTACAGCTTTGTTAAAAAAATGGTTTTTCAATGTAAAATTCTGACATAAATCAATTATAGCTCTACTTGTGACAATAAGGGCCCCCGGCCGGGGGAAGGTTTGCACTGCAGATTTCCCTGGACACTGCTCCCCGGATTTTTGTTTTGTTTAAAAACCCCCGGAGTTTTTCCTTCAGGAGGGGGAAATTCCAAAACGGGGGGTTCACGGGGGGCAACTTTTTTGAAACAGGGGGCTATAAAACGGGGGGCAATAAAACGTGGGGGAAGCAAGCAGGGAGGAAAAAAAAGGAAAAAAAGAAGAAAAAAAGAGGAGAAAAAAGGGAAAAGGGAAAAAAAAGAAGAAAAAAAAAAAAAAGTGAAAATAGGTCTAAAATGGCTAAAAATACATTGAAATAGACTAAAAACTGCAAAAAATTCGCGATGATGGCGTTTCATCGTAGGTCAAAAATGGCGTTAAAATTTTAGGGTACTTTTTCATTTTATGACGGGGGGGGGGGTTGAAGTCATAAAAAATTAACGGGGGGGGGGGCAAATCAAATAAAGCGGGAAGGGGGGCATTTCCAGACAGTGCACAGGTCTGATTATACACACCAAAATTCAGATTAAGTGAAATTGCACTTACATAAACACATTAAAAACATTGTTATACTATAATTTAAACACATACAATTTGATACTTGATATTGTGTTTTAGAATATGCTTTCAAAAAAGTTTAGGAGCCCAATTATAGAACAAAATGCCATTTTATTTTAGATAAATGTAGATTTTTTAAATTCAAAATCAGTATTTTTTTGACGAATACTTCTAACTTTTATGAAAACGATAAGTTATATTGCTTTCCACGTTAAAAACAGTTTTAAAATTGGTAGAATTCAATTTACCATAAACAACTGGAAATGTGGACAACAAACAAACTTTTTAGTCTGGAAAGCATAAGAATTAAGCGCCAGTTTAGTAAAACACCATTTTTTTCTAATTTTTGTGTGTTTTTCATAAAATTATAATTTAGTGCGTTAAGTGTGAATTAAATTTCTGCAAAAAAGTATTTTTGTACAAATTTATCGATCAAATTTTTGGACTGAGTGGGCTAAAGCCGCAACGGTTATTCGATAGATTTCCATGCTGTATTAAAAAATTTTAGTTTTCAAAATTTAGGAAATTTTTCAATGCTATTAAATAATTTTCAATCTAATTTTTTTGTTAATTTACTTTTTTGAAAATTCTTTTTCATTTGTTTCATATGTCAGCAGTTGTGGATTTTAGGCACATGGAACAAATGGGTTTTAAAAACTTCCACAGAAAGCTTAAACTAAAAACACCCAACAAAACAAACATTCAAATTGACAATGTTTAGTGAATGTATATGCCTTGCAATTTACTTAATCTGAATTTTAAGAAAGGTATTCAACATTAAAAAATATGCCCATACATTTTTATTATAAATTCGCGCAAATTACGAACACACTTTGAATTCAAACTAAACAATAAATAAAAACAAACCTTTCTAATTTTTTTTTTGTTTTAAATACTAGTATTCATAGATTTATAATTACTTATAATAAATAAAATTATTTTTTCAAAAAAAAAAATGGTTTTCGAAAAAAAAATCTATGTTTGAAAAGATCGATCTAACTTAAGAACAAGCTCGAGTTTTTTTGATGCAACAACTTGCGACTACCGTAAGTTCAAGCACGTGCTTGAACTATGTCTTGTTCTTTTCATAGTCGATCTAACCCTTAGTTTAGTATAGTACGAGAACGTTCTTCGGGGGTAGTTTAAGATCTTTTTGTGCAACTCATCCCAGATTATTGGTCTGGTTATGGACTGTTCAGGGGCTAATCAAAGAGTGTTCAGAATCTTGACACAGGCGCAGGGAGCAGATTATGAATATGACAGAAAAGAAGTGCCTTGCAGTTTTCTGAATCCTTTCGACCCATCTCTAGTAGTGTCCATAGTGCCGTGCCCCTCGCACGGTGTCAAAAACGTCATCAACAATCTAAAGCAGTCAGAAGCAGGTGGGACGAAGGAATTCAAATTTGATCCAGAAGCCCCTACATTCGGATGGAATATGGTACGAGAGCAGTACTCCCGGGAAATTAAAAGGTCAACCAGGAAAGTTCCACGACTGCAGAAGTCATACGTGGACCGCGACTGCTGGACAAAATTAGGTGTGCCCCCGGCGTTGGAAGTCCAAAGCTGGAATGCAATATCCGAATACGCAGAGCACTGTCAGCAGGACACCACGACTCCGGAAGAAAAACATGCACTGCAACAGCTCATAAAATTCTTAACTGCAAGCTACCAGATATATCAGAATGGATTTTTGTCTCGGGTCCCCATTAAAAATCTTTCATCGGAACCCCTGGTGAATATTGACGAAGGGATGAATTTCTTTTACCAGTGGGTGTCTAACTGGCCTAAACTGGAAAAGAAGCAGAAAGTGTTTATGGCATACCAAACATTTGAGATGTTACGCTTAAGCGTATGTGGTATGAAGAGTTTAACACAACAGTTTATCAAATTCTGCTCTGGAAACCCAAGCTACTTTATTATTCCCCACAGAGTAAATGGAAGCGCCGTGGAGACAGTTTTTGCTCAAGTTCGTCAAAAAGCTTCCAGTGGGAAGCCCACAGGCGCTTCTTATGGACCGTGCATCCAACGAGTTCGAGCAACGCGCAATGACACACTGATAAAAACACCACGGTTGCGCAGAGATCAATATCGTAACTGTATTTTGAACTTGTATTAACTACGTTATTACAAAAAACGATGGTGGGACTTTAGAGCCGGAAGACTTTTTTAACTGAGGCTTATATTTTCCATACACATACATACATCTTTTGGAATTCATTTAGCCAAATTTCTGTAAGTTAAAGACAGTTTAGGCGCAGCTGTGATCCACTTTTTAATTTCCTTCGGTTGCACTGACCACTTAGATCGATAGAAAATGATGTCAGTCTGATTTTCAGGAATAGACGCGAAAACCTAAAAAACGAACACGCAGCCGTGCACATGCTTTCACCCTGGGAGAACAAACTTTAGTTGACTTAGCGTAGTCCTTGGCTTACGTTTTTCAGACTTCTTATCTTTGGTTTGGAATTTGGATATAGTAAATAAAGTATGGGGCAGAGGCTTATATTTAGGGTTTTTTAGCTTGGGGTAAATTTAGGCTTATCCTAATTTTGAGGATTGTTTCACGTCGGTTAAGTTTTTTTATCAGCAGATTTCCACAAGGGTTTCGACTTCTTAGGTTAAAGCTTGGATTTTCATAAAGCAGACTTGGTTCAGTCGAGTTTAGGCCAGTTTTGGCTCAGGTTTAGGCTTAGTCTTACATTAAATTAAAGCTTAGATTTAGTTTTCAGCCTTAAGTTAGTTTAGGATTAGGCACTGAATCTGGGTTTACATTTATGCCTATGGGCCAAAAAGCTATCCCGTTTGGATTCTAATGTTTGTCTCGATCAATGGCAAAACAAAATCGCTCACAGTGAAATTTTGACGTAGGTGGCTTGTTTTGCACGATTGTGTGACATGAAAAAACCGCGTCAGAAAACGCAAAAAGCTTAAGAAAAAAGCCTAAGCCTGAGCTTTAACCTAAGCCCGAGCCTTAGCCTAAGCCCTTTTTACTGAGTTTTTCCTAACGCAGGTTTTTCACGTCCTTCAGCCGTTTTGGACGTAGAATTGAGATTTGTGGAGTTTTTATGAAAATAAAGGTTTTGGTAAGTTTGTGATTCAACAAAAATTTGCTGCTCCTGACGTCAATAAAACATGTAGCAAAATCTTCATTTTCATAAAAAAATAATAGCATATCAGAATTCTGCGTCAGAAATTGCCTCAAAACGTTAATTTTAAAACATGCACAAATTAAATTTCGTGTTGATCATTTCGGGACCAAGGAAGCAAAAACGGATGGATTGTTTGGTTTATGGGTTTAAGCCTAGACGTTCAAGCTGTAGCTTCTGGTTGGCTTGGGTGTTCAAGCAATTTTGACATACCATCTTTCTTTGGATTATATGTTGGGTGTGATTATATAAGGCTTAATTCGGAATTCAAGCAAAGGGTTTAGGTTCAGTAAGCCTGACACAGCTTCAGTTTGACGCAAAGTTGATTTTAAAGTTTCGGCTCTAAAGTCTCTGCTTGATTGCATAATTGCATTAATTGCGGTCACATTCTGAATTGTTTGTAATCAAAGGGAAATAAATTGGATATACAATTTTGAAACGACAGTAAACCTTAAATGTAAACAAAACATAACTTAATACTTTTTTATTAATGTAAAACAAAACTCAACAACTTAAAACAAAAAAACAACAAACAACAACTAAAAACAGCATCAGCAATGCCAGAAAACAAACGATGAAACATTATGGTCTATCTTGGTTATTTATCGTATACACATAAAGTACAGCGACACGCAATCATAGGTCATCGATGGGGGTGGCACCCCCCCCCCCCCCCTAAGGCCTATTTTCGACCCCTTCCCCCAAGAGCCCTTGCCCGAATTTAAAAAAAAACTCCTACACCACCCGCCTAAAGACCAAAGGACCCCCTACCACCATAGGTGGGCACGGGGGGGGGGGGGGGGGGGGTTAGGGGGGTTTACCCCCCCTAAAATTCGATAATAGGGGGGGACCCCTAATTAATTTAGGGGTTTTCCGGACGAATAGACCGGACCCCCTACCCAAATTCGGCCAAAATTGTAGGTCAAAAATGCAAAAAAAAAAATTTTGAAATTTTTTTTTTCGCCGGACGAAAATTTTTTGAGAATTGGCTACCCTCCCCTAAAATTTCCAAAATAATTGCCCCCCCCCTCTAAATCCCAAAATTTTCGAAATAATTAGCCTCCCTCCCTCTAAAATTCACTAAATCTGGACGAATAGGCCGGACCCCTACCAAAAATCCAATAATAGGCCTTCCCCCCTAGAATTTCGGACCGCGCCCACCTATGCCTACCTACCACCCTCCTAAAAATTCTGATCGAACACCCCAAGCGCCTCTGGGTGTGTCCCCCCTAGAGGTAAAACCAAAACACCCCAAACAAAACTTCACGAACGTTTAGAATTGTTATGTGTCTGAGTCAGTTTTTAATTTTTCCGTAAAATTCTAACCTTTACAATTGTATGTTTTCTAGCTTATGGTCTATACATACAGATTCACTGTTTATAATATGGTGAAAAATTCTTTACCTAAAACTAATCCTGTTAGGAAAATGAAATAATCGAATGGAAATTACATTTCTTTACATTGATTTGTTAATCTTCTGCAAAGGTTTCCTGAAAATACACAATTATTCAATAACCCATTAAACTGACATACCACATACCCGTTTCTTATTATTGACTATGCACAACCATTAGACCCGTTTTAAACATATTAAAATTTTAAAACCAATAATATATATATATTCCAGTTTTACATACAAACTTTATAGATGAGCATTTTAATTAACCTGGGTGCCAATAACCCCAAAATAAACTATTTTAAAACTGTGACTAGACTAGACTAGACTAGAATATACCTGACACTCTGACAGACAACTATAAAGCAATAGGCTTTAATTAGAAAGAGAACATAAGCTCCTAAAACGTTTCACAGTAATTTATAATTGCACTTTTATTATCAATGATATATACAATTTAAGTCACATTCTTGGATCTCACAGTACAATCTGTAGGAATCAATTCGGCAGTAAGGCTTGAAAAAGAGGAAAAAAATTAATTGCTAACATTGATGGTCATTTTATTTTAAAGATTTATTTTTTCAAAAAGCTTGGAGCAAGAGCTATGCCATAAAATTGGTCTAAAACGTGCCCTGGGTAGGTTTTAAATAAAAAAATTGGCACAAAAATTATGCTTCAGTTTCGAGGTAATTTTCCTTACTTTAACCATCACTAATATACGAAAACTATATTTTCTGAAAGTAGAGGTCACCATGACTAACCAACACGCCCTCTTTTTAAATTCTGCTGTGCGTTGAATAAAAAAATCCGAATTCATACCATGCCTACAATCTGACTTTGTTTTTTATAGTTTTTATGTTACCATAAAAGGAATACTCACACCACACGCGTGAAGCGTAACACAAACCAATTTGTACAATACAGCATTTCTTTCAGTACAATTTTTTTGCCAAAATAGGTTAAATATCTGGAAGGAAAAAAAATTTCCCTTCGCAGGAAACAAAGTGGTCATCCAGATAACTTGGGCAGTTTAAAGATAGGTACGCTTTATTTCCGGCGGCCGATAGTAGTGTCAGGTCCGTGAGTAAGTAAGTATCTAAAATCTAACTACATAACGCTTTTTCCGCCACGTTCCTTTGAACGCGGCCCATCCGATCTGCCAATTCAAGCAACAGATAGGGCGAATGGATGGTATCCCGCATTGGACCTTTACAAATATTTCAAATTTTTTTATTTTAAGTTTTTAATTGTAATATATTCCTTTATTTACAGATTGAATAAATTGAGGATTGTGGCTGTACCGCGCGTAATATGAAAATTTATATAAAAAAGGTCCTTTTAGTCGATTTGCCCAAAAATTTTAAGTTTTTGTTGGGTTGAGTATGGGATACGTAATTATGGAAACGCCTCAGATTTTGGACTGTGGCTGTTGCGCGTGTTATATATAAATTTTTATAAAACCTTCAATTAGTGGACCTTTACATTAATTTTTTCCAATTTTTTATCTATAGTTTTAATTGTAATAATTTTAACATAGTTTTATTTCAATTTTATAAATTTTGGACTGTGGCTGTGGCGCCCGTTATATGTAAATTTATAATCAAAAAGCTTTTATCAGTCAGTTTGTTCAAAAAATTTTAAGTTTATTTGTTCAATCGGGTGGCTGAGGCAATTACGACATGCCTTAATTTTGAACTGTGACTTATTTATAATTTTAAAATCTAATTGTAGAGTATTATCATATTAGATTTAGCGGATATTATTATTATATATTATATAAATTTAGCGGCCGCCGGTTTCGCGATAAAACTTGAACTAGTTAAACAATACAGGCAAGCGGAGTTAACTGCTCTTTAGCTAAAGATTACTGTCTAAGGCATTCTTGTCCAGATCTTCGTAGTCGTAAAGCAACTCCTTCCCGCATTCAATAGACTTGGCTGCCAGTGGCACTAGATAATAATTCATGTTCGCAAAAACATACTGCGGCCCACTTCTTCGACTTAGTAAGACGCTCGCTTGGGAGTGGGCGGAGGGTACACTCCACACGGATCATATCCATCGGCGATATTCTGATAAACAGGAAGCTGGCGAACGTTGACCAAACCGACGTTGACCAAACGGATGTTGACCGGGCAGACGCTGACCCACAGGAAAGACCCCCTGGGGATGTCGACCCAGGGGAGGCGGTCCCACAGGACGCTGGCCATCGGGGTCGAGATCCTGATCGTAGTGGATTTCCTCAGTACTATTCACTCCAAATTGATTTTGCTGCATCAGGGGGTCCACATCCAGAAAATTCCTGTTTCCGCTGTACAACGGCGGATCTGTGTTCAAACTTTTAACATGGATTTATCAACCTAAGTCCCTTTTAAGAATTTTTACAATTTTAAGTTGGAATACACTCATAAGCATGGGCATAGCCAGGGGGAGTAGCAAGCGGCAACCCCCCTCTTTTGTTTTTTGCAAGGAAAAATTTTGCATTTTAAAAGTATATTTTTTAATTTTTTTCACACATTGCTTAGTGCTCGATTGTTTTTTCCCTTTTATTTGCACCAGTTAATCGGATTTTTAAGGTCTAAATTAAACACAGTTTATGCCTCAAAAGAAAAAAGGTACCTGTGAAAATTCTGCGTTTTTTGCATTATATAAATGCTACTTTTGGTAGTTTTTGGAACATCTGTATTGAAAAAGTGCACAATAATATGTTTGTTATATGAGTGTCTGGTAACATTCAATTCCTAACCTAAGTACCAAACAGTACAAGGTTAATAAATACATGTTTTCCGAATCATCGTTTAGGGCAGACTGGTATTGGTTCCACTGGGGCAAACCATTACCCACAGGTCCGCTGACCCCTGAAGTCGCAGAAAATTCCGATGAATTCGTTGACCGACGTTGAAGTTTGATGTTCATGATAACTGGATCAATGTGATGCTCTTCATCATCATCGACCTCTTTTCCATCAACTAAATAAACAGTTAAAAATGAAAGAAAAAAAACAATAAACGCAGGGGCAACTGAAAAAAACTGTTTGTTATGACAAAGCATGCTTAACAAAACAAACCATATTATATTTTTTAATTTGTTGTCAAAGACAGGGGCATGGTTACAGGTGTCACATGCAGATTTCTTCCTGAAATGTAATAATAAGTCTTACACCTGGTAGTTAAAGATTTATTCTGAACAAAACTGCGTAAGAATTGTAAGGCGAAAATTCTAAAATCCCTTTAATAATTATCCCTTTAAATGTTACCTTTTAATTATTATTCCCTGATTTTTCTGACCATTCTTAAAATTAGAAATTACGAGCACCTATAATACTCAATACAATAGTCAAAACTTACTTTGCAACTTTGACAGGAAGTCAGGCAATGTTTTACTGTCACTTTCAGTGACTCTCCTGTCCAGCGCATATTCCGAAAAGGCTGTCATACGGTCGTTGAAACTGATGCGGTTGGTGCTGTAAACCTTGACATTTCTCCCGCACGGTTCATTCTCTCCAGGGAAGTTAATGAGGACAGAAGGTCTGCCTGTTATTATTTCTAGGTGCTGTAACAAATTTTTCAAGGTTCGCAGTCTTCTGTACAATTTCTGCTAAAAGAAAAAGGAGAACAGATTTTGAAGGTTGTCAATGCTTAAGTTTTAAAAATTTTACTCGATAAAGTTTTTTGTTCCTTGTGTCTAATTCAGGGGGCCGCAGGCCGCCGGATACTGTGTTCAGATATCTATTTATAAACCAGTACTAATCTGTTTTTTTGTTTGTTTATTTGTTTGTTTAAATATTTGTTCATCTATACGAATTCGCAGTTCACAACCAATCACCATGAAACTTTCAGAATATTTAGCGAAGCTTTTTCTGCACTCATTCCAAGTACTTTTAAACCATTTAATTAATTTATCGATAAGTTATGAACCTTTTAATGTTTTTTTTTTCAGTGTCGCAGCCTTCTTTGATCTGTTGGACGGCCCGCCCAAGTTTAACAAAAACTTAAGCAAAGCATAGGTGAATAACAAAACGATAAAACAAAAGATAAAAAAATCCAAATTTATACTTTATTTCTCAGTCATTTATCCTATGGTGCGGTCACTAATACCAAAGGTGAATAACAATTGTTTGTTATTCACTCTTGCTAATACTATATTCACACGCGTGAAATCGGAGAGGCATCCCCGTCTGAACAAGTTCATTTTTTCCCGTCTCAACCTGTCTAAGAAAAAAAAAACGGAGAGCCTGATTAACACTAAGCAAGAAACAGAATCAGGAACACCCTTGAAACCAAAGAAACTCATTCTCAGATGTAGAATTTAACAAGATGCCAAAAAATCAAGAACCCGTAGCAGACAAGATATGATAATAGTACTGGTAGGGCAGACCTGTGCAACGTGTAACTGTGACCTGTACACCGCCTCCCCGGTAGTTTATCGGGGGGGGGGGGGGGGCAAGGCCAAAACGAGGGGGGCACGGGGGGCACGATTTTCAAAACGGGGAGGCGGCCAAAAAAAGCGGGGAGACGGCCAAAAAAATACGCGGGAAACGACAAAAAGTCACAAAAATAGGTCAAAAACGCTTAAAAACAGTTAAAACAGGTCAAAAACGGCTTAAAAAGGCTAAAATAAGCGAAAATTTAGCGAAAATAGGTCAAAAACGCCGAATTTTTTTGTATTTTTTAGGTTTTTCAAGCGGGGAGGTGGAATAAAACGGGGGGGGGGGGGTGGCACAGCCAGTAATAAAACGGTGAGGGGCAATTCCAGACCGTGCACAGGTCTGTGGTAGGGGGTATCGTTTTCTCTGAAACCCTTATGGTTTCATAATATGGTATACACCAAATGCATCCTTAATGCTTCCTATGTCCTGCATTTTGCGAAATAACATATAATTATATTATTATTATTATAACACTAAAATTTTACCTAAATATTACATATTTATATATGTAGTTACAAATGTATGATTTAGGTAAAATTTTAGTGTTAATCATGCTCTTCGTTTTTTTTTGGACAGCCTCTCGGATTTTTCGGAGAACCTCTCCGATTTTTCGGACAGGTTCAGACGGACAAAAATAAACATGTTCAGACGGGAACGCCTCTCCGATTTTACACGTGTGAATATGGTATAAGTGTCGATGGGATTTTTAGTAAGGGCAATTTTCAGACAAAAAAGCATCTTTTTTGTATAAAAGAATTTGCATACAAAACCCAAAAAATTTAAATAGCGCCAACATAGATAAGAAAGATATGGTAACATACAGATAACGAAATGTAACAACTTTTTACGCCATCTGAATCACGTAAACTGCTAATTCTGACATAATAATGCAGTTACAAGTGTCATGTGTATTCCAGTTGCAGGATTTCCATGACCAAATTATGGTATTTTTGTGTGTCAACAAAAGTTGTATGCAAATTCTACTGTCGTGATAAGGTAGAAAAAATTGACGTTGTCAAGGATTTTAAATGTCACAAAAAAATTCGGTGCAAAAACATTGTTGACGTTAAATGGCACTCCCCTATTTGGGATTTTTTCATGCTTTTACCTCTAGCGCCGGAGAAGTGGTGAGAGTTGGGTAAGCTTTCGATGGAAAAGTGGAAATTTAAAACACGTTTCAATCCTTTCTTTGACACACAGCAAATGTAAGATTGTAAGGTTGAATACATGTTTTAATTATTTTTAATGCGTAACAAAGGATGATAATGTGATTTTGAAGGGGATAAAACGCGTTTTATAGTTAAATAAGTTTTGGTTTTATAGTTTTAACCCTTAATCGTGTAGAGTGTGGCGAAAGGCGCACCCAGCGCGCCCAGTCACTGTGTAACTGCGCAGTCTGGTGCGCCGAAATGCAGTGAAATGTGCCACAGCTAGAAAAGCGCGAATTTCTAGAGTTTAAATGGTCAGATAATGTTTGGAAACATCCCACTGGGTTGATTGTACAGTTTGGTGCAAAATAATATATTGATATCAGTATATATCAGTCAAAATCAAGTTAAGTTGATTTGCTTTGATTTTCATTGATATCAATTGATTTACATGGTTATTTTGCACTAAACTGTGCAAATAATATACGCCCAAACATTTCCTGGCCACAAAACTTGAGAAATTTGCACTTTTCAGGCAGTGGCGCATTTTGCCCCATTTCGGTGCGCCAGATTGCGCCTATTGCCGCACTCCACACGACTAAGGGTTAAGGGATTGCAAGTCGACTCCTCGAGTGTTGTGAAGCTTCCTACTTCTAATAGTTTATAATCTAACTGTTCTCGAACTAAAATTGCAAGCGTAGCTGCAACGCGCCACTGGTGTAAGTGAGTAAGTAACGCTTTTTTGATCCTGAATAACTCGGTCAAATGAACTCTATATAAAAACACGTTTTTTGGGTAAGCTTGGTTTGCAGGTCAAAAACCGAAAAAGTGCAATGGAAACTGATAATAAAGCAAATAAATTAGGTTAGCTACTTAAAACAGATCATATTGACCTACATATTTAAAATATGTAGTTTCGTAGGATTTTGTTTTCGGTTGCTTGTGCGGACAGTAATTGGAGGATCAAAAAACCGACCAGCCGAATTTACAAATTTTAATAACTTAAAGCATACATAAAATGAAAAGTTGCGGTTTTAAAAACCTGTTAGATTGAAGACTTTTTTACAATTTGTTGCTGAACATTTCTGTAATTTTGCTTAAAAGTGAAATTCTGGACGTTTTCGTAGACCCATAAATTGAACAGTTGAAAATAATGCGTTCGCAAAAATTTTAATCTTAGTATTTTCTGTTGAAACTGTGATATGTTGTTGCCCAAACATTTATCTACATGCACATAACTTCAAATTTGCTGTAGGTTTAGTATAACTCGCGCAATCTGCGTTTTACCACAGCCACCAATTGGTGGCCGAAGTTAACTCACTTACCCAACGGTTTTTTGATCTGACATCTGTGTGACCGCACTGAGCGCATATGCTAATTTTATTTCAAACATTTATAACTCGAAGATTAAAAAGACTGATTAATACGAAATTATTAACACACTTAGAGAAAAAGAAAACCCAGTTCACCATAGGTGGGCACGGGGGGGGGGGGGGGGGGTCAGGGCTGGGGGGGTTTACCCCCCCCCCCCCCCAAAAAAATATTTGATAATAGGGGGGACCCCTAATTAATTTCGGGATTTTCTGGGTGAATAGACCGGACCCCCTACCCAAATTCGGCCAAAATTGTAGGTAAAAAATGCAAAAAAAAATTTTTTGGAAAATTTTTTGAAAAACTAGAAAAAAATTTTTTTGCCGGACGAAAATTTTTTGAGAATTTGCTACCCCCCCTAAAATTTCCAAAATAATTGGCCTCCCCCCCTAAATCCCAAAATTTTCGAAATAATTAGCCCCCCCCCCTAAAATTCACAAAATCCGGACGAATGGTCCCAGGATTTTGTGGAATTTAGGGGGGGGCTTGGGTATTTTCGAAAAATTTTGGGATTTAAGAGAAGCAATATTTGGAAATTTCAGGGGGGGTGCACAATTCTCAAAAAACTTTCGTCCGGCAAAAAGAATTTTTTTCTAGTTTTTCAAAAAATTTTTTCCAAAAAATTTTTTTGCCCGTTTTTTACCTACAATTTTGGCCTAAAGATCAGGGGTTAGGTCTATCACAAAAATCCCCAAAATTAATTGGGGTCCCGTATTGTGAATTTTTTTTGGGGGGGGGGGGGGTGAACCCCCCAGCCCTAACCCCCCCCCCCCCCCCGTGCCCACCTATGGTGAACTGGGTTTTCTTTTTCTCTCTAAGTGTAAAGTGGTTGGTATTAATCAGTCTTTTTAATCTTCGAGGTATAAATGTTTGAAATAAAATTAGCATATCGGCTCATGCGTAGATCGAAACCGTCGGGTGAGTGAGTTAACTTCGGCCACCAATAATAACTGTGGTCGGGAATTCAGATTGCGCCGTAAACCTACAGCAAATTCAAAGTTATGTGCATGTAGATAAATGTTTGGGCAATACGCAGTTTCAACAAAAAGTGCTACAAGGTAGAAAATTTTTGCGAACACATTATTTTCAGATATTCAATTTATGGGTCTACGAAAACGTCCCAGAATTTCACTTTTAAAGCGAAACACGGAGATGTTCGGCGACAAATTGTAAAAAAGTCTTCAATCTAACAGGTTTGAAAATTCACAACTTTCATTTTATGTATGCTTTAGGTTCTAAAATTTGTAAATTCGGTAGATTGGTCCTCCGATTCTTGCTCCGCAGCAAGCCAACCGAAAAGCAAAATCCTACGAAATTACGAATATATTAGTCAATATGATATTTGGGCTGACCTAATTTATTTGCTTTATTATCAGTTTTTATTGCACTTTTTTTCGGTTTTTGACCTGCAACCAGACATTGTTTTATATCAAGTTTGGCGAGTTTATTCAGGATCAAAAAAGGCGTTCTCCAGTGGCGCGTTGCCGCGCTTCAATTTAGTTGGAGAAGCGGTTAGAATTGCTACAAAAAGTTGAAGCTTCGCGACACTCGAGTCAAATTATTTAACCCTTAGTCGTGTGGAGAGTCGGCAATAGGCGCAATCTGGCGCACCGAAATGGGGCAAAATGCGCCACTGCCTGAAAAGTGCAAATTTCTCAGTTTTGTGGCCAGAAAATGTTTGGGCGTCTGATTATTTGCACAGTTTTCATGCCCCAGAAAATCGAGCCATGTAAATTGATTGATATCAATGAAAATCAAAGCAAATCAAGCTTAACTTGAACTAACTGATATGTTTGTGATATCAATATGTATTATTTTGCACCAAATCTACGACGGAGCCCCAGTGGGACTCCAAACATTATCTGACCATTTAAACTCTAGAAATTGCGCGCTTCTAGCTGTGGCACATTTCACTGCGTGGCGCACCGAGCTGCGCAGTTACCGTGAGAATCCGGGGCGCCGCTGGTGCACTTTTCGCCACACTCTACGATTAAGGGTTAAAACTATAAAACCAAAACTTATTTAACTATAAAACGCGTTTTTATCCCTCAAAAATCACATTATCATCCTTTGTTACGCATTAAACGTGTCTCTCAACCTTACAAACTTATTTGCTATATAGAATTTGGAGGAAGGATTCGGAAAATTGTTTTAATTTCCCGTTTTTGCAAAAAAATCGAATATTCTCCGGCGCTAGAATTTAAAAGCGAAAAAATCCCAAATAGGGGAGTGCCATTTAACATTCAAATTGTTTTTGCACCCGAATTTTTTTGTGACATTTAAAATCCTTCAACAACGTCAATTTTTTACCTTTATTCGCGACACAGTAGAATTTGCATCCGATTTTTGTTGACACACAAAAATACCGTAGATCATTGGCATACAAAAATCCCCCTCCAGACTGGAATACACATGACACTTGTAACTGCATTATTATGTCAGGAATTAGGCAGTTTTCGTTTTTCAGATGGGCATAAAAAGTTGTTACATTTCCGTTATCTGTATGTTTACCATATCTTTCTTATCTATGTTGGCGCTATTTTAACTTTGTATGCGAATTCTTTTATTGCGAAAAAGATATTTTTTGTATTGAAAATTGCCTTCTAAAAATCCCATCGACACTTTTATACCATATTCACACGTGTAAAATCGGAGAGGCGTTCGTCTGAACATGTTTATTTTTGTCCCACCTACAAACCTCTCAAAAAATACAAAAATTCTAAAAAATCCGAGAGCTGTCCAAAAAAAAACAAAAAGAGCATTGATTGAGCACTAAAATTTTACCTAAAATAGTACATTTTGTAACTATATAAATATGTAATTTAGGTAAAATTTTGGTGTTATAATAATAATAATATGAGTATATGTTATTTCCGCAAAATGCGGGACGTCAAACCGTAATATTTTGGTGTATACATATTATGAAACCGTGAGGTTTCAGAGAAAACCGATCCCCTCCCGCCAGACCTGTGCAGCCGGTCTGGAATTGCCTAAGCAGTTTAATTTGGCTGTGCCCCCCGTTATTCACCAAAAAAAACCTAAAAAATACAAAAAAAATTAGGCATTTTTTGACCTATTTTCGCAAAATTTTTCGCCTATTTTTAGCCTTTTCAGCCGTTTTTGACCTCTTTTGACTGTTTAGCGTTTTGACCTTTTTTCGACTTTTTGTTCTGCGTATTTTTCGCCGTCTGCACTTTTTCCGCCCGCCTCCGTTTAACTCGTCGTGCCCCATCGTTTTGGCCTCCCCCCCCCCCCCGATAACAAACTACCGGGGAGGGGGTGTGTACAGGTCATGGCCTACACATTTCCGCGTCTCTGCCCTACCGTACTCCTATCATATCTTGTCTGCTACGGGTTCTTGATTTTTTGGCGTCCCTTGTTAAATTCTACGGTGAGATGGTTTGGGGGTGTTCGATTATCCTTCTTGCTTAGTGTTAATCAGGCTACCTTTCGGGTAGAGACGGGGAAAAAATGAACTTGCTCAACGGGGATGCCTCTCGTTAGCGCGCTGTGAATATGTAGTACGCAAAATCGATAACAAACAATTGTTTTATTCACCCTTCGTATTAGTGACCGCACCAGTAGGATGGGCTCAAATAAAAATATAAATTTGGGATTATCTGTTTTATCGTTTTGTTATTCACCTATGCTTTGCTTAAGTTTTTGTTAAACTTGGGCGGGCGTCCAACAGATCGAAAGAAGGCTGCGGCGCTGAAAAAAAAACATTGAAAAGGTTAGTAGTTTTTATCGATAAATTAATTAAATGGTTTAAAAAAAAAGTACTTTAAATAATCCAGAGAAGCTTTCGCTAAATATCTGAAAGTTTCATGGTGATTGGGTGTGAACTGCCTAATCCGAATGAACAAATATTAAACAAACAAATAAACAAACAAAAAACAGGATTAGTACTGGTTTCATAAATAGATATCTGAAACATGGCGGCATACCGGCCCGAAACACAAGGAAACAAAAAACTTTATCGATTGAAATTTTTTAAAACTTAACATTGACAACCTTCAAAATATTCTATTTTCTTTTAGCAAAAATTGTACAGAAGACTCGAACCTTGAAAAATTCTACAGCACCTCGAAATCATGACAGGCAGACCTTCTGTGTACTTCCCTGGAGAGTACGAGAAATGTCAAGGTTACGAGCGGCATCAGTTTTGCAAACGACCGTATGACGCAGCCTTTTCCGGAATATGCGCTGGAACAAGAGTCACTGAAAGTGACAGTATTTCCCCTGTCAAAGTTGCAAAGTCAAGTTTTGACTATTGTATTGCAGAGTATTTATAAGTATTCGGTAATTTCTGATTTGGGGGATGGTCCAAAAAAATCGGGAATAATAATAATTAAAAGGTAAATTTTTCAGAAGGGATAATCTCAAAGGGATTTTTGAATTTTCGGCCTACAAGTTCTACGCAGTTTTGTTCAAATAAATACTTTTTAGTTACCAGGTGTAAGACTATATTACATTTCAGGAAGAAAAGTGTCAGATGACACCTGTAACCACTGCCTGTCTTTGACAACAAATTAAAAAAATATAATATGGTTGTTTTGTTACAAGCATGTTTTGTCATAACAAACAGTTTTTTTCAGTTGCCCTTGCGTTTATTGTTTTTTTTCTTTCATTTTTAACTGTTTATTTAGTTGATGGAAAAAAGAGGTCGATGATGATAATTTGATAATAGTTATCATGAAATTTGATTTCAACATCAGGTAGATCAGAAAATTCTGCGGACTACAGGGTAGGCGGGATTATGGGGATTAATGGTTTGCCCCAGTGGAACCAACCCGGTCTGCCCCTAAACGATGATTGGGAAAACTCGTGTATTAACCCTTATCTTTGGTACTTAGTTTCCAGAATTGAAAATGTTACCAGACACTCATATAAGCGAAGAGACATTGTTGGTGCCGTTTTTCAATACAAATATTCCAAAAACTACCAAAAATTGGCATTTATGATGCAAAAAAACACAGAATTTGGCGGGTTACCTTTTTTCTTTTACAAGGCATAAACTGTGTTTAATTTTTAAAGCCTTTAAAAAGTGCCTAGCTCGCTCCGTGAAAAGGAAACAATGAGCACTAAGCAATGTGTGAAAAAAATTGAAAATATACTTTTAAAATGCAAAATTTGCTTGCAAAAAGAGGGGGGTTGGGTCGCTTGTCTCCCCGAATCGTTCCCATGCTTATCAAGTGTATTCCAACTTAAATTGTGAAAATTCTAAAAGGGACTTTGGTTGATAAATCCATGTTAAAAGTTTGAACACAGATGCCGCCCGTTGTACGACGGTGAAAACTCTGGATGTGGACCCCCTAATCCACGAAAAATCGATTCGAGTGAATAGTATTCAAGGAAATCCGCTACGAAATCGATCTCGACCCCGAATCGTCCCCTGTGGGACCGCCTCCCCTGGGTCGACATCCCGGGGCTTTTTCCTGTGGGTCAGCGTTCTGCCGGTCCGAACCGTCGTTTCGTCCGGTTTTCAGCTCAAATCTCGCCCAGCTTCTGTATCGGAATGTGCCGCCCGATGGATATGATCCGTGTGGAGTGTACCCCTCCGCGTCCCCCCAAGCGAGGCTGAAAAGAACGGCGCAGTATGTTTTTTGCGACGTGAAACGTGTGCTCCGTGCCAGCTGGCAGCCAAGTCAAATGCGGGAAGTTGTACGGACTACGAAGATCTGAAAAAAACAAGAATGCCTTAGACAGTAATACTTTAGCTAAAAGAGCATAAGCTCCGTTTTGCCTGTATTGTTTAACTATTCAAGTTTTTATCAGCGAAACCAGGGCGGCCGCTAAGATATGATAATATATAATAATAATAATATATTCGCTAAATATAATATGATAAAATCTCTACAATTAGATTTTAAAATTATAGAAATAAGTCACAGTTCAAAAATTAAGGCATGTCGTAATTTGTCGGCGCCCCGATTGAACAAATAAACTTAAAATTTTTTGAACAAACTATAAATAAAAGCTTTTTTTGCAGGTATAATTAAATTTACATATAACGGGCGCCACACAGCAAGTCCAAAATTTATCAAAATTGAAAATAAAACTATGTTAGAAATATTACAATTAAAAACTATCGACTGAAAAATTCGGAAAAATTAATGTAAAAAGTCCACTAATTGAAGGTTTTAGAAAAATCCTGTGTGTGACACGCGCAGCAGTGCAAAATTCAAGAACGTCCTAGTATCCGTGTGACCCAAAAAACAAAAACTTAAAATTTTTTTGCGGCCAAATGTGCTGAAAGGGGTTTTTTTCTGTGAAATTTTCATATTACGCGCGGTACCGGCAATCTACAATTTGTACAAATCTGTAAATTAAAGGAATATATTACAATTAAAAACTAAATCGAGATTTTGAAACATTGTAAAGGTCCAATGCGGATCGTGCCATTCGCCCTATCTGTTGCTTGATAAATCAAAATCGGCACAGTTAGAAGGAACGTGGCGAGACGGTTTTATGTAGTTCATTTTTAGATACTTACTTACTCGCGGAGCCCGTAACACTACTATGGCCGCCGGAAATAAAGCGTACTCATCTTTAAACTGCCCAAGTTGTCTGGATGCACCACTTTTTTGTTTTGTGCCGAAGGAAATTTTTTCCTTCCGTGC
>JASAMX010029648.1:0-18309 GCA_030248175.1 Microlaimidae sp. YZB2_3 | reverse complement strand
ACGCGAACCGATCACAGTTGCGACAAAAAGTATGGTTACTAGAATATGGTTTAAAGGTTTATTTCTAAGCACTAACATAAACCATCTATTAATAACATTTTAAATTGTGAGATAGAAGTGGCTGAAACTTGTTTATTGGACAAATTATTCCATTTTTCAACAACTCTGTTACAAAAATAAAATTTACGAGCATTTATCCTGCTTTTTTGAACTTTAAGCTTATATTTATGACCTCTTGTGCAATTCATATTGTATTTAAAAAAATCATTGGGATTTAAGATTGATTTTGAATGTAGTATTTTGTAGCATTCAGAAATATCTGCGATTTGTCGACGTTCTTCTAATGATTGCAACTTTAGGTAATCAAGTCTTTCATTGTAATGCTTATAACGAATTCCACATCTTTTAAAAAGTCTTCTAGTAAAATTTCGCTGCACTCTTTCGATTAAAGCAATATCCTGTTTTAAATAAGGATTCCATACTACACTTGCGTATTCCAGAACAGGCCTAACATAAATTTTAAAAGCTAAGAGTAAATTTTGTACAGAATTGGAATTAAAACTTCGAAAAATTAGTGATGAAGATCTAAAAGCTTTTTTTGTAATTATTTGACAGTGTTCAGAAAAACTTAACTTTTGTGATATATGAACCCCTAAATCTTTAATTAATTTGACTTTTTCCAATTTTTTGTTGTGTAAAAAATAATGAAATGTGTTGGTTCTGCGTTTTAATCCAATATTTAAAACCTCATACTTAGATTCGGCCAAAGTCAGTTGCCATGCGTCCGCCCAAAGGGAAATAGGATTCAGATCATCCTGTCATGTTTTGGTATTTTCATATTCTTCTTCAGAGTCAAAATCTATATAAACCTTAGCGTCGTCCGCGAACAATTTTATGGTGGAGTTTTGAACTACATCAACCAGGTCATTTATATATACTAAAAAAAGAAAAGGACCTAACACGGAACCTTGTGGAACTGAACTTACAACTTCATGAGAATTAGATTCACACTCATTGATGAGGACCTTAATAGTTCGGCCAGTTAAAAAAGATTGAATCCATTTCAGAAATTTTCCTTCTACGCCATATTTTTCTAGCTTATATAATAGTTTCTGATGAGAAACAGTGTCAAACGCCTTAGCAAAATCTAAATAAACAATGTCAATCGATTTTTTGTTTTTAAAAGCTAGTGTCCATTCATTTAGTGACTCTAGAAGCTGGGTTACGGTAGAACTTTCAGACTTAAAACCATGCTAAAGCCTTGACAAAACGTGTTTAAAAAAGTTTGAAAGTTCCTCAATAGCAAAATATAAAGTTTAACACGATTTTGGTTTTTAAGCGTATAAGATTTTACCATATGATATCATAAAATTTTCAAAAAAAAAATATATTTACCGGTTAGTTTAAGATTAAAATTGGCATTCCCTTTCCCGTGAGGGTTGGCAATAGCGCATCTGTATGCACCTGCATCAGAATCCGCTAATTCCTAAAAATATCACAGTGCAAGAAATTAAGTCAATTTTGTCGTGGATGTAGTAACGAACCGTTTGTGATTGTTATCACTGTTCAGACGCGGAGTCCATCTTGCATTTTGCGTCTTCGAATTGCATGTTTGTAAAATAAAACTTTCATTTTATAATTCTTTTATTAATAAGAAGTTTGAAGAAATATAACCAAAAATGTAACATAACAATAAAGAAAAATATGTAACTTTATATACTGCTCAAACACATTTAATGCCTTTAGTAGGGCTTGTCCTACTTAGGGTACGTTCGTTAGGGCACTAAAATGTTTTAATTAGGATTTTATTTCGAAAAAGTTGGTCTCACTTAGGGTATGTAATGGCCCTAATCAGGGCCTTAAAAAGTCACTTCATAACAAACTTTTTTTAAAATTAATTTATAAACTTATTAGTTTTGTAAAAATTAATAATTAAACTTGTTTTATTTTATCTTGTTATATAATTCACAGCTCCCCCTATTAAACTTTAAATAGTCACGATTTCACCTTAGAATTTTTTTAGTTTTAAAATGTCATATAGTATTTGTGATCACGTCATATATGTTTTGCTCTCTGGGATAGGTTGTCGGAGGAGCAGCGGCAAAACAGGGCTTCAAAATGAAGGTGGGAATATGGCTAAAAGAATGCCGCGCGGGCGGGTTATTAGAAAGGCGCGGCGTGGCTTTATGCGCGCGATGTCTTTTAATGCGCACGGGATTCCTTCCGTTTAAAACAATGGATTTTGACCAGGGTGTTTTTACAAAAAAAATAACGGAACATATTTGTCTATTTTACAATTGATTTGTTTCTGAAGGCCTTGCCTAGGGCCCACCTTATTTAGGGTCATATGACTCAAACTTGAACGTGCTCTAATTAGGGCGTATCCTAGTCAGGGCAGCAACTGTGTTTGACCAATACATATATTTTCCTTTATTTTTATGTTATATGTATTAGATATAACGATGACAATTACTGAGTAATCATAATTTTTTCTCATATATAACCAAAGAAATTTATTTATTTATTTATTTTATTTAATATTAATTTATTTAATATTTGTAATGCATGAAAAAAAATTATGAATACTCTGTAATTATCACTGTTATATTTTATAAAACTTTTCATTAATAAAAAACTGTTTTAAAATGAAATGTTTTATTTTACAAGCGGACGATTGGAAATGAAGTGTAATAATGAAATTAATAAATACATCACATGCTACCATGATAATCTATGCACACTTCTGCTGCACATTTTCTTATTTGGTTGATTTAATTAAACGAAAAAGCCAAATAATTTGCTTCACTACAAAAATTTAAAGGCACTTGTCAATTTCAGCATAGTAAATTATGTAGTATGTATGTAGTATAATTAATGTTTATTGTGTTCAGTGCAACCTATACGTAAGCATTAATCACTTATCAACGTTAAATATAATTTTCTTTGATTTCATTTTCTTAAAAATTAATTTCAACATAATTTCGCTGAAGAACTTTTTGCAAAATAAGTAGCTGGTCAGCATTGATCTATAGCTAGACTACTCTACACCTATGCAATGCAATTTTTGATAAAAACTAAATTCCTCAGAATCAATTTAAAAAATACATAAACACCAAATACACAAGTAATAAAAACTAAAAAAATCATTTTGTTTTTGGCAAATTGTCTTTGTTTTTATTTTTTTATTTTTTGAATCCCATTGCCAATTTTTATTCAAAGAATTACTGCACAACCTAGCTGTTTTTTTTAATTTTAAAGGTAAATAAGCTGAAACGAGACCTTGATTTGTAAAATAGCACTGTAAGCATCATTCGGCTTGCTGTCCAGCTTCTGCTCGAAGCGACCCCCGTTCGGAACCTCATTTTCACCGTAGAACCATTTGATTTCCGGAGGGGGTTGAGCTTCTAGGAAGCACTCCAACTCCAAGGAGCCGTCCTCATTTTGCCTGGCCACTGGCTGCTGGGGAAAATGGGGCGGCTTTCCTTGGGGCATTTTTTCCTTCGTTAAAAATTCAAAGGTTTCTTCGGTCCAAGCGAAACTAGTACGTCGCCCAGGTTTTTACAGTTTGTACTTTTCTAAATTACAAAATTATAAAGCAAAAAAAGATAATGGAAGCGCATTTCTATTAGATTTTGTACCTAAGAAGTAGTACTCAACATGATATGAATGTTTCAATATACCAAAGACCAAAATAATTAATCTTTCATCAGGTAATAATTTCGCAAAAATTGCAGATTTCAAACTCATATATAAACTGAACTACCTCGTATTTTTTGTGTAGACCTATATTAGCAAAACCGTTGCGAATTTTATCTAAAAAATTATATAAAACATTTGTACAAATACATTATATAAAATTTTTAAACGCTTTTTTTGTGATCAATTTTAAAAACGAAAACTTGCTATGTATATGGCTACATATTTTACCAACAAAATAAAAAAAATAAAATATACTTTATTGTCACATATTATTACCACAATTTGGTTTTAGTTATTTACTGTTACGAGTACTTTCAATGAAAATACGATAAACAAACATTTTTTAAACAAAGTTTTCAATTAGTTATATGCTTTATTTTTAAACTTTTAAGTACTAATTAAACATCAAAGGCTTAACTAGCTTTTTAAATTAAAGTAATAAACTCTTTGAAAATCTGCTCCACTACCTGTTATATTTTTTAAAGTTCTTTTAAAACCCATGACTTTGACGCAAGTTGGCCGATAATGTTTTTTGCACTTGAAAAATTATCCAATTGTTTCAAGTTAGCTTCATAAACCTAGCATAGGACTAACAAAAAGTCGACGTTTAACTTTGTTTTTTGGGCGGGTTGTAAGAAGTTTTGCCGCTTATTGCAAAAATAAACCGGATTTCAGGAGTGGCGCGCGGTCAAAACACTCTTGACTTTATTTATGATAAGTTTAAGAAAATTAAGTTCACAAGGCGTTCGCCAGCATATTTTAAAAAGAAAATTACAATAAGTCCAAAAAATAAACAAAACAAATGAAACTGTAAAACAGTGCAAATATGTTTCAATAAAAATATTAATAAAATCGACGGTTGTTTGTAGCAAACTTAAACGAACACAGTTCATTCACGCAAATTTAACGAAACAAATTTGTCACGTGTATTTAAGTTACTTTGAAGCAATTCACAGGTCTAAATCCACTAGACCGGGTCGGACCATGATTTTTGGTCTTATTTTGCAAGCCGGCCCATGCCGCGTCCAGATTTTAAATACTTGTGGGGCGGTGGGACGATTTTTTAATTAACATATGATAAAAAAAAGAAAATGCTCAAAGGAATAAAAATTGCAATATAAAAACTTCCTGGTACTCTAAAGTTTGTTTGAAATTAAACAAAAAAAATTCGATGTTTTAAAAATAATTTTTCTTAGTAGAACAAAATCTTAATCCATTATCTATTTTTACCTCCCACCTGATTACCTGAATCTACTCCCGTAATTCACGTTACCCAGCCTACCGCGGTGGGATCAAGGTTTTATTTTATTACTAAAAGGCGAGCGAGCGTCCACCACAAAAATAATATTATGTGTGTGAAAAAAAAATCTTTACTGAACAAACAAATTTATTAGCACACGTATTATTATTTGTGTATTTATTACACCTGTATTATACTTCCTTAAATTAAATCACGGCAACGAGCTAAAAAAACAACTAAATAAATTAGTGAAATAAAACTTTTATTAACTTTCAACATCAAGAGTTCCTAAATTGCACGCCAACTGCACAAATTTTTAAAAATATAAAACAAAAATCCCTGCAAAATAAAATTTTATATACTTTATATGAAGTGCAAACTTTATAGAAAAAAATGAAGTTTGCACTTCAAAGCAAAGATCAAAAGCACAAAGAAAATCTTCACCCCCATTAGTTATTAGACAACGGCTGTCTGGAAAACGTAATGCTTAACCTCGACTTAGCACACAGGTATGAGGAGCTGAAAAATACGCCCAACTAGCTACATAGCTATACAATACAAGGTTTCTCGGAATTTAAGTTTTGAAAACCACATAAATATTCAACTGCTTAGTTTTTCAATTTTTTATTTAAATAAATAAAACAAATTGTTGTATATTTTACATATAGTAATACCAAAAATATATAATATATTTTTGGTAATACTACATAAAGTAAAAAGTATAGTAGTACATAATTAAAAAAACAATAATTTTTAAAATATAAAGTAATCAATTTATAAGCAAATCAAACCTAGCTGACCTCAATGACTTGCAGTATTGAATTTACTATTCAACAATAAACATATTAATTTTTTTTAGAAAAACGGTTTAATTTAAAGATTAAATCCCTCATTTTAACAATTATTTATCAAATTACTCAATTTGAAAAAAAAAAACAAATTTTAAAAGCTAAACTTAACTAATATTTTTGTGTTTTGCGAAAACCCGAAAAAACGCGCAAAAAGTTTCGCGGTTCAATTTGTTTAAAAAAAGTCATAACCGCACAATTTAAATTGGATCTCGTATGTCCCCATAAAGTTTACAAGGTAAGCCAGATATAAGATAACTGATTTAAATTCGGTCAGATTTAATTGCGGCCGCCGGATACTATTTTTAATGGATGGAAATGACATGAAGATCGGTCTAACCATACGCAGTTTATTTATAATTTTTAGCATGGCAAAAATAACAGCCGATGGTAAATATTAAGGCTGGCCTAATTTAAATCATTTACCATTTAACTATAGCTTAATGTTTTGCATTTCAGCTGGAAAGACATATTATATTTCTATTAATCATAACAAATACAGTTGTTTTAATAGCATATGAAAACGCAAATGATTAGTCTCTTTAAAAAACCGAGATATGGTGGGTGTGTTGCGGTTTTAAAATATAATTTTGTATGTTTTTATAGTTTATATTTTGGAAAAAAATGTTTACAATGATAATTGTTAAAACAGGTAGCTAATCAAAGAATACTTTAAAAAAATAAATTTTATTTTGTTAGAAACCTTAAATTTTCTTGCAAAAAATTGAATAAAACATTATCCTTTTAATTTAAAACATTTTCCGGTTTGTTAAAAACAATAATTTACCGCTTAAAAAATTTAAAAAAATTCAGTTAGTCAAATGTTGTGGCTTATTTTTGTTATGGGTTTTAATATAAAACTATCTATAAAATACAGTATCATCACATCTATAGTCTAGGTTCAATTAAAAATTATACTTGTAAAACTAGTCTTCTCCTTATTAAATTTTTTCATTTCAATTTTCTCATTTTTATTTGTTTTAACATTTTAGAATATCGCACCTCATCCAAACGTTATTAGTTGAAAACCAAATAAGAACAAGAAAAAGGAAGCCTTACCAATAAAAAACATTTTTTTATTTTAAAAAAATTATCACCACGCTACCACCGTGTGGTATACATTGTAGGTAATAAAATATTTTTTTTTGTTTATAAAATTACTTTTAAACAAAAAATCCAATAATTTATTAGTAAAAGATTAATTTATATCAAGCAAATTTTATACATAATAATATTATATGACTAAGAAAAATTAAAGAATTCAAAAAGCTTAAAAAGGTTGTTTTTTTAATTAAGGTTTTCATTTTTTTAAATGAAAGTGAGTGTGTTATGGTTTTGGCGTAAAAAAACATAGCTATAACTGGTTAATACTAACGAAGCTTCAATATTCACTTAAAACTTATAATTTCAAAAAATAAAAAAATTAAACGTTTTTAATAAAAACTAATACTGATTTAAAAAACACATTAAACAAATTTTGTAGTTGGGCAAAAACTTGGCAATTGAAAGTAGCTTTTGAAAAATGCAAACTTATTATCTGTTGGCAAGAACTTGGTACCTGAGTCTAATTATACGTTAAATGATACTAACATAAAGCAGGTGTCAAACATTCGTGATCTTGGGATTCATATCTGTAATAATTTAAAATCGTCTTCGCACTGTGCTGAAATTTCTGCCAAAGCATTTTCCAGGGCAGCTTTAATTTTGCGTTGTTTTAGTAGCAAAAACCCGTTTTTCTTAATACGGGCTTTTAAAACGTTTGTTCGACCCCTGCTTGAATCTAATACTCCAGTTTTTAACCCATATCTTGTAAAGGATATTGATAAATTGCAAAGACCCCAAAGATATTTTACGAAAAAAGTGTGTATTCGCTGCAACATACCGTTTGTAGACTACAAATCAAGGTTAAATGCGTTATTTCTTGAGTCTTTAGGAAAACGTAATAAAAATAAAAAAATAAAATAAAATAAAAAATAAAAAAAATAAAATCAGATATGTACATGGTGTATAATATCATTCGTGAAAATATTGACATAGATGTTGGTAGTTTTTTCACATTTGAAAATTCACCCTACAATCTACGCGGCCATAACTATAAATTACAAATGGTTGAAAAATACAAATTGGATTGCAAAAAGTTTAGCTTCTCCCAAAGGACTATAAACATTTGGAATAAGCTACCAGCAGAAGTTGTAGACAGTAACTCGTTATTGACTTTTAAAAAACGTATTAACAATTGTGATTTGAGTGCCTATTGCAAAGTTTATTTCTAATTAATTAGGCAGTAATTTAACATGTATGTGCTTCTGTACGTACCTTTACTTGCCTTTTTGTCATATTTTATATTTTTTTTACTGACAAATAAACTATTCTATTCTATTCTAAGTATTAAGAAACAAAATAAATTTTTGCTCATAAAAGAAAACCGTGGTTTACATTATAATATGAAAAAAACAATATGCCCTGAATATGGAAGTGTTTTGTTAAAAACATTTAGCCGAACCGCAATAAACGAGTAAACTTGGCTATATTTTTGCATTAATAAGAGTTTAACAAATAGGTTTAAAATTGTTTAAAAGTTAGAATTTAAAATTTTTTCAGTTTTTTTCGGTTCACCCAGGATTTTGAATTTAATCAAAATAATTTTGATACTTTTTTATTTTTAGCTTAAAACTGCGGCTTTAAGCATTCAGATTTTTTTAGAAAGGTTTCTGAACGAAGTGTTCATTCTTTTTCTTTGAACTCTAACCAACACATAGTTTAGTTGCATATTTTCGGTCACGCCGAAACTTCGAAATCAAAATAAAAGATGTAGTAAAAAACGAAGGTTTGACTCCTTGGCGTAGGGGATTTTAGCCTGTCGATGGGTTTTTGGAGCAGCAGCTGGTTTTTAAGCTTCCGATCCGCAACTGAAAAAAAAGCTAAAGCCACAGAATTTAAACACGGGAGCTGATTCTTCATAAAAATACCCATTCTTAATTTTTTAAAACGTAAATTACAAATCGCAGATTATCGCCAAGATTAAATTAGCAGGATACTTTATAAACAATTTTTTTCAGAATTTAATGTTTAAATAAGCCGATTGAATCAAAATTTTTGCAGAAAAGTAAATAAAATAAATGAAAAAATTGTTGCAATATTTAAGAAGATTTTATGATTTTTTTCAGATTTTTATTTTACACATCACAGATATATCACGCATTTAAAATGAGGCATTTAAAATGCAAAACTTAGGAATGTGTTCCATGTTATAATTTTTTTAGTGGTAACAATTTTACAAAACTGCAACTTTGCAAAAAATAAATTCTATAGTTTTTTAATTGGCAGCAAATGACAAAAACAACGGACCTACTTATTTTTTACGTGTGTGAATAATATGGTCGTTTTTGTGTAACACGCAATTCCGTTGCAGTGGCGTTATAAACGAAAACTCAAAAATACTCAAATACTAACAACATGAATGCTCCAAACAGCTGCTAATGCCATAAATAGAGCATACATACCTATATTTATAATGTAATTCAATTTCTCACATTAAAAACTACTATTCTCCTGATTACTTGTTATAGGAAATATGGTTAATAAATAATCCACAGTATGGAATAAGTATAGGTAAAACATGAGTTAATTGCAAAACATTTCTCGGTTTTTCTAATTTGAAGCAAAATTTTAAAATTGAAAAATGATCCTAAAAGTTTTTTCAGGCTAAACTTTCAGTAGGGATTATGCTCAATACTTATCTGTACTAATACTATACCACGGGAACAAAACAGAGTTAATTAGGATTATTTTAAATTTTTTTCACGATCTTTTATAGTTTTCGGCGGGTTTAACTTTAACGGTCTATCGGGATTTCATATATTTTTAGCTCTTTTGTGGTAATTAACTTTACAAAAGCCTGCGACGGTGTTTCGTCGAAGCTTTATCTTGGACTTGGGCAAACAAATAATTTTTTGCGCACTCGTATTATTATTTTTATATTTTCCGCGCCGTCTTCAGACAGCATGGGCATGAATAAAGTTTATCACTGCAACAGGTTAAAATAAAATCAAGTTTTATAATTTAAAATTTTTAGGAAACCTCTTGCATGTTTGTTTATCATACAGATATTTTCACAAACACTCTACGTGCCACTTTAGATCCGTAAAAAATTGGAGCCATAAGAAATTTATAATTGAATTATAAATCTCCTTAAAAGGGATATCGGTTTAGGCATAGGTTTTAGCCACTTCAAACTTCTAGCTCTAAAATTTCCTTACGGTTCAATTTTGCCATTATGCATTCTGAATTTTTCCTATTTCCGATTTTAAGATTTCTCGGCTTCAACTTCCGTCATTTTTTTCCAAAATTTTTTTAGCGGCAAAAAGACAAAATTTTTGAGATTAAAGTTTTTCTTTTGGGAGAAAATTCCTTTTGGAAGAAAATTTCAACGGCCAAATGAATAAACAAAATTAGTTCATTGTCTTTTTGTACAATTCAATTAGTAAACAAATAAGTTTTTTTTTAAACTTATGCTAAATAAAGAGATCGCTTCTTAAAAAAATTTTATGGTAATTTGCAGAAACCAATTAAAAACTTTAAAATGAGCTGGTCTTTTATATAAAAAATATCAAGCAAGTACTTGGCAAACAAATGGCCAATAATTCATCACCTAAAACAAAAAACTTCTGAAGTAAAAGTTTGATTCAACAAACACACTATTTCAAGTGTAATTGTATATTCTTAATGCGAACGGATGAAAGACACAAGAAGATACAAAAAAACAATACGGCAAACATTCGTCATAATACCACACGGTGCCATATAACACCAATACGACATTTAAAATAACATTCCTTTAAAAAAGTTCGTTGAAATTGGACTCTTTTTTAACCATTTTAAAAAGTAAAATAATAAAAAACATTTTATATTATTTTGAAAAATAAAAAAAATAAAAACGCAAAACTCAAGTTATCGGAATGCCTCAATGAAAAGAACCATTAGATTCCAATAACAATGTGAAAAACTTGCTTATTAAAAGTAAATTAGAATATTTTATACAAAAAAACCTTTCTTAAATTGGAAAAATAAATACAGTCTTTTTGTATATTAAGCTTAAATTCATTAAATCTTTTATACTGCAATTAATTAAAGCAGCTATATTTGGTTCACTATTTGTTTTTGATACAAATTTGTAAAACTTTAAAAATAATTAAATTAAAATGTTTTAATCTTTCTAAACTAAATACAATGTACAATGTCTTCTCAAAATAAGGATAAAAACAATACTGGCATACACAAACCCAAAGTAGACCTGACATAATCGAATCCAGCGAAAAATTCCAAAGCAGGGACAGTGGGTAGGCTCTAATTAGAGCACGCCAATACGGTTATATTAAATAAAATACACCCTTGCCCCAATTAGGTTGCACACACAACACAATAATCATAATGAAAAAAAAATGATAGACGGTGTCAGTTTTTCAATTTTTACATATTAAATTGTATTAACATAGATTAAAAATCAAAATACAATAAAACAGATTAGTTTAAAATATATATGCACATCTTTTTTAAAGTCAGTTTTAAAAAATAAATAATTATTTTTGAATTAAGCCCAACAAGATTTAGGGCGGCTACAACTTGTGATAATGGCTAAACAGTGAGAGGACATTGTGGAACAAAAGAACCAGAGGGTTTAAACAGATATAATTCCTATAGGTGAATAAGCCCAAGTTCCGAGCTTTTCAGTATTAGCAGCTGTAAAAGATATTTAAAGCAGGACTGGCGCACTGCTTCGCGCACTCTGTGTATCTTCTACACAAAAAAATCGTTCAAAAATAACGTTGGCAAAAAATTTATCAATCTTTTTTTTAAATATTTTTACCATTTTAAAATGATATTAGATTAATCTACATAGTTGGAAAAATATTGTGTCCGTCCAAGAGAACTACTGACTACCGAACGAAGGGTTCTTTTGGCATAATCCCGTTGAAAAAAATCCAGTTGTTGAAAGTAAATATTTGATGTAAAAGCAAAGCGCAGTATGACGCAATTGTAAATTGACGAATTCAAACAAAACGATAAAATACACCGTCGCTAATATTTTATATAGCATTGTGGTTATGAAGTTCTTTTTTATTACTTATCTTTTCTGAAAGGTTTATAAATGGCAGAACATTAGAATTCAGTTTAAGCAACACATACTTTTCTGGTTCTACCAATATTATTTCATTAATAACATTTTTTGGATAATTAAAGTTAAGCCTCCTTAAATCATAAAAATTAAAATCAATTTTTAAATGTAGAGATAATATAATTAACAACATACTGGAATATATTGAAATCGCAGTCGCAGCTTTGCAACAAGTGTTCAGTTTTAAAACTCTGTTGCTTCTGCTTGTAAACACTCTCGGCTCAATTGCTCACTTTATTCTGACGTTTGCAAAGACTTTCGTGCTAGTCGTGTATATACAGTAATACAACAAACAGTTAAATAACTTATTCGGTAAAATCTTAGGTTATCTTAGTTTAAAATCAATTAAAAACAATGCCTAATTTGTCTCATGAGATTTTAATGAAGTATTGTTTAGGGATTAAATAAAATTTTTGTATTTCTAGGTAAAAGCATGTGTTAAAAAATGTTCCTAAAACTGGGTTAATTTGCTTTTTGTTTAGATTTTACATTAAATTTTATAAAACGTTTAAATCCCACTTTTTGTACACTGTAACTTTTATAAATTTTTATTGAGGTACGGGGTTTTTAGGTTATTAAGTAGGTAACTTTACGTCGTTAAAAATTTTAAGATTTTGGAGCTGCGAAAATAGGAATTTGAACTCCAAAATATAAAAAAGATTTGGGTTTTGGTTTAAGCTTTGGTTTAGATATATGTTTTACGATGTCAAAATTTTAAGTTTAAGTTTCTTCCTTCGAAGTCCAAGTACCCGCTTGGTTCCCAATTTTCATTTTCGTCTCCATGTTCAAGCACAAAGTTCCTTGCACTGAATTTTTCTTAAATCATGATTAGGAATATGACTGTGACTGGGTTTGTTGGTGAAATACACAGAACAAAACTTATTTTTATTATAGTTTACGTACATTTTGTTTTGATTCACAAATAAGTAAGTAAAATTGAATTTTTATGTGAAAAAAACTCTATCAATCTAACTATTAAATCTGTGAGTGCAGTAAGAAATCAGTTATTTGATAGATGGAAATAAAATTTTTAAAAACAAATGACGATCTTGATTAGAAATAAAATTTGACAAATGACTAAAAAACTGAGCCCGTAAGAAAACATGAAACCTTAAATTTATGTCATTTTTTCTTCTAAATAATTGTTTATTTAGTTTTTGGATGTTCGTTCCTGTTAAGTAAAATTTATTTATGTTTTTATATTAGTTAATTACGTTTGAAGGAGTTTTCAAATCAATAAGAGCCAATTCAATTAATTTTGTGACAGCTAATTTTTTGACAACTTATTTTTCTATAAATTGCTAAAAAATAATTCTGATCCTTTTTACGCTCATTTCATAATATTTTAAAAGAAAGTCACAAATATATTTTACTATTATTATCCTACATGATAACTTTTTTGCTAGGTTTTAGGCTTTTTTTGGCTATAGTTAACCCTTTGCGACTTTTAAGGCCAAAAAACGCCTTTAAAACGCGAAAAGAAACGGGCCAGTGCAGCTCAATGTTTAATTACATTCAACCGTCGAGTTCGCGTTTTGAACAAAATATTCTTTCATACATAAAGATCAAAACGCGATTCAAACAATACAAGTCTGATAACAATCGCAAAATGTTAATGTGTTAACAATAAATAAAAACTCTTCTTGGGACAATTGGTTGGTTATTAGACAAAAGACGCCTTTGTGCGTTCATATGAAATCCTCGGAACCTAAAATAGGGAACTTAGAGTCGTCAGAAATTTTGGTGTGACAGAGAGCTATAAAAAATTCGGAATTTAGACCTTAGATAAAAAAGTAAGGCTTAAGTTTAAGCTTATCGATTGAGCGGTAAAAATGTTAAAACCTAAAAATGTAAAAATTTTCGGCTGAAACTTTCCCATTTTGCGCTTTAAATCTCCAATTATAATGTGGTTAATAATAATTTCTAAAGAGTAAAATAATCTGGGACACTTATGGCTCCACTTTTAAAAATTTTATAACACACTGAAACCATCCGCTAATGAAATAACCCAAAATTAGCAAGTTTTTCGCTGCTAATTGATTAATTATAGCAATCAAATTTGTACTCATATACAGCTAGGTGGTTATGGCGTTTTTTTACTAATTCAAAAAATGTGTGCTTCTGTAATAAAAATTTAAAACCAATTCATCAACTGGCAAACAAATATTTAACACACCTATCAAAAGTAACAATTAACATGATTTTCACATTTAATTTGGTATACAGCTTATGGCGGTAACTGCTTTTGTTTTCATTGGTTGAACCTCAGGTTTTATTTGAAGAAAATGGCACAAACCAGCTCTATGAATCATTTTAAGTTTTTTTTTCCAAGCCTCTTCATCCTTTACTACGTGTATATATTGAAGCTGAACCTTCATATCCATTGAGGTTTAAGTCTTTAACACTGTTATAAAATAGTAGATACTGATATATTTTTTTAAATTCGTATTATATTTAAATTTTTCCATTTGTCTTGTAAAAGTATACAAAACGATATTACATTTTTAAAATACTGTTTTCTTTTTTTTTAATTTAAGCCATAAGTTTCACTAAAAAATCTTAGACTTTTACGAAACTCGATAATGCAAAACGGATTTAGACACCTTATAAATTTAAAATAAAAATAAATTTAATAACACATTAAAGGTTTTAGATGATAACACAAAAAACCTTTTCAACAAAAAAAATTTTGCTGAAACTTTCCAAAATTTTAGATTAACAATCACGCATCACAAGTAAAAATGTTTTGTTCTTCGTTGGTATATTTGCAATTTTTATACGTATATTTCGTTCATGTTTCCGTAATGAATTTTAAATCAAGTTTTTTGCATTAAGAAGAGTGAGATTTCATTAGAACACGGCTAAACTTCACCAAAGCTTTTAAATTTGTTCTGTTTGTCCGGAACATGCAAAAATTCGATTAGTTTTCTAATGTTCAATATTAGATTGTTCAGCTTCTTTAGTTCCCAGGTTTTTTTTTTTAATTTAAAATCTCAAAATGGATATAAATTTTATTATGAATTTATTGGTGATGTTTCTTGAAACTTCTTGTTCTAAGAATTACTTCTCAAAAATCCAAAGCTTCGCACTTTTGACACTGATTTTATTTAATAACTGGGGTAATTACATACTTATATTTCAAAAAAATTTTTGTAAAATAATTTCCAAACCTTTTTAAAACATTTTATACTTTGAACGCAGCAAAACAACAAAAATTATGTTTTAAAGCTTAATAAAATTAATTTATTTAAAGGCGAAGTTCCTGAGCTTTTAACCGTAGATGGTAGGAGCTCCAGAGCATATGATATAGTTTTAGTTTCGAAATAAAAAAATAGCACAGTCAATAACTTGACCATGTGAACTTAACTAAACTGAAAATCGCACTAGTTTAATCAAGCATATAAATACAAATAAAAAACATAACCACAGAATGATTTTTCACATTTAACAAAAAACAAAGTAAATATTATATAAAAATTGAATCAAAACAATTGGAATTTTTAGTTTTGAAATTAAAAAAAGTCATAACCGCGAAATTCTTATTGATTGATATTGTATCCAAATATTTATCAATAAAATTGTTAAATTAGTATTTATGTTGTCTTTTCATTACTCTATTAAATTCATACTGAAAATAATTGGCTCACCTATACTAAACTAAAATTTGGTGGTTATTTATGTCGCAGTGGTTAAATTTACAAACTTTTTTTGGCTAAAGAGAGAAAACAATAATTTACGAATCTATTGTCGATTGTATAGTAATGTTTTTATGAAATTACCAAATTAAGTGAAACAAATAGCTAAAATTAAAAAAAAATCAATATATAATTAGACAAAATACAAATTGTTACTAAATTTTTTGGTGCATTTCAAAAAAATGCATGGCAGAAATTTAGGAGCGCCCAAATTTAATGATAAGAAATATTTTATTTTGAAAAAACAACACAGGTTTAAGTTATCGTGGACGGAGCATAAACGTAAATCGCTGATAAAATAAAATTTTGTCCTATTGAACCTAAAAAACTTTTTGTGAACGTAATTTAAGGACGCTTTGATGGATGTTTACCACTGGAACCCGGCGGCCCTTGATCTCGCTGCAGGCAATCCGCTGATGCTGCTGTTCAACACTAACTAATTTCGCCTAAACCACTCCAATCAAACAAGCCCTTCAATCGTGTTTAACCCCCCCCCCCAAAAAAAACAAATTTTTTTTCTGTTAGGAAAGACGTTCCACAATTTTTTCATTATCTACTAACCTGACAAAATCATAACAGCCAACAATTTTATTAATAATATTTTTACAATACACAAGCCAATTGACTGAAACAGTTTTTAATACATATTTTATACGTTTTCTGCATGTGCTATGCTTAAAAAATACCTATACTCATCGTGATATTTTAAAAATTAAGTTCCTCATATCTTTAAAATGGTAAAAAACGCTGAATGCGATGTTTTATTTAGGGTGCGAAGTTTAACTTTCGTTGGATTGACGGGACTGAAACTGCATTCAATAGCTGATTGTAACAAATTTTACGCTGCCAGACAGAACGCTAAGCAGCTCTTAACACCCTACGTTTTCGCAAGACTAAAAAACGACTAAATTTGCTAGCTAATTAAAAAAGTATTTTCTAAAAGTTTAGATTGAAAAATTAGTTATTTCTTGGTTCGCCCTGTTTTTTCTCAGCTATTCTCAGCATGATCGTAAACTCAATTATAAAATCTGTTCAAATTATTCTCGGCTTAAATTCACACATATCGTCATTACTCTGACACATTGAGTCATAAAATACTCGTAACTGTGACTCTTTTTATTCTTTAGAGCACAAATATTTTAAACAATTTGAGTCAGAGTCACGTTGATTTTATACTGATTGTGACTCTTTCTGTCAAAGTAACGACGATATACACCTTACAATACTTCAATGAATAATGGCGATTCGTGTTGCAATAAGTTAGATCAGAGTATAGTGACGGGGCGAGATGGTCTGATGTTTTCGACTATTTTCTAACAATTTGCTAAATTGGTTCATGGGCCGAATTTTTATTTATTTTAGACTGCTTAGGGGTCAAAATATCCCAGAAACCATGGACCGAACCAGCGGTTGGATGGGCCTAAAATTGCACGGTGCGCGGCCTGCGTGCTCGCCAGATTCCCACCTTTTTACAACTTCGTACTAGATATCAATAAAATTGAGGCATGTCACTTGAATAGTGCACTAGAAGATTTCGTTTATTTTTTGTTGAAAAACATAAAAAAATTATGTTAACTGGATTTTTAACTTTTTTGCGTCTCAAACACAGAAAAGTGTTTGAACTACCCAGCGTTAATTGTACTGCTGATATTCCGTCAGTTTTTCCTTTTTTTCTAAGAAAAGCAGCAAAACGCGATTTGTATTATGTCAAATATCTAATTGTTTTTTTATTATTAAAGCAAATTTAACCTTTCCAACTGCAAGGTACAGAAAATAAATACATGTTTCCATTGCTCTTAAAAACTATAGATAAACCTGTTTTGGCAGGTTGCACCATAACTTGGTGACAACAAAACTGCAATAATATTATCATAGATAGTTTTAAAAAATACCTGAAAAAATAGCCTTATTACAATTGCTTTAAAAAATAATCCGGTGGAAAAATTTTATTTGCGTTTAGCATAAAATGTCCGAATAAAGGGTACACAAAGGATAATGGTAGGTTCTATTTAAAAAAACCTAAAAACTGAAATGACGTTGTTCTGTCAATAGTGACGTTTTATTCCAATGACCCTTTTATATTAATATCATTTTTACAAACTTTTCAGATACTTTTTTAGCCTTAAATTAATTTTAGACTCAATGACTAAAGATGAATTCTATCAGGGTGAAATAGTAAGGGTGGTCGAGTAACCACTCGTTCTCCGAGAAAATATCACGCGCAGTGGAACACGTGATGCAATTAAATAATTATTGGTTACATTACTACTGAGACTTAATTTTTTTTAATTTTCTTGATTTTCGCGTTATTGTTTATTTCTTCTTGGCGGAGAACGGTCCGCCCTTAATTTCAGCCTGAAAGACATTGGCTTTAATTCGGTTATTCTTTAGCCTTAATTGATTAAATTTTTTTTTTGGTTTTGGAACTCAAAATAAAACATCAAGTGATTTGTAAAAATAATGATTGAAATATAATTCTCCTAAAAAATTGTTATCGTGAACCATCGAGTATTTTAGTGTTTTTTTTTTCAGGCAAATGCACATTTGAACTACAATAATAAAAACACAACAAAAAACAAAGCAAAATTTATAAAAAACAAAAACTCATGAAAGGATGTTTTAATATTTTCATAGATATTTACATAATTAAAC
>JASAMX010029647.1:0-11109 GCA_030248175.1 Microlaimidae sp. YZB2_3 | reverse complement strand
GCCATCAACAACGGTTAACCGCGCAGTGACTTAACCCATTTAATATAAGGGAAAGAGCGCTCCGCGCTCTTCCCTGATTAAAATTAAAATATCAGTTTGACTATAAGCTAGATAATAAAATTCTTTCAAAAAAAATTTAATTAAAGATTTAGGTGTTTGTATTTCTGAAGACTTAAAATTTTCTCAGCATTGTGAAATCATAACAAAAAAAGCCTCAAAAATCACTTCTTTAATATTTAGAGTATTTAGATCCAACTCAATTCAAAATTTCTTAAGAGCTTACAAATCATTTGTAAGACCGATTGCTGAGTATGCTAGTGTTGTTTGGAATCCCTACTTGAATAAAGATATTGAACTAGTCGAGCGTGTTTCTACGCAATTTTACACTAAGGTTATACAAGCGTTGCAACTTAAGCTATGTTTCATATGAAGAACGATTAAAATTTTTAAAACTTCAGAAGCTAAGTGAACGACGAACTGTTAGTGATCTTTTAGAATGTTACAAAATTCTTCATTTAAATACAAATATCAACCCAAATGTCTTTTTTTATTTAAATCAAAACCCTACTAGAGGTCATTCCCTAAAGCTTAAAGTTCAGAAATCTCGAATTAACCGTCGAAAATTTTTTTTTTGTAATAGAGTTGTTTCACAATGGAACTCCCTTTCAGATACTCAAATAACCGCTCTTTCATTCAAAAATTTTAAAAATAGTATTAAGAATGGTGTCCTTTTTCGAGCTTATTTATCATAAGCCTGAGGACCATTTCTAGTAAACCATGAGTCCGTAATCTGGCGAACGTGATTGGTTCGCCTTGGTGATACAATGCATTGTGTAGTGTTTCATAAAACTTTGCAAGAATAAATGATGATGAAAAATATATAAATAAAATAAAACCGTAATTAACCAAACAGCGATTTTAAATTTATTTTCTTGATATTTTTTTTTTCTGTGTCGGGATAATTATATCGAATCGACATCGATATCGATAGATAGTAATTACATTATATGAAACTTTGTAAAGTTTTTTAATCTACAAAGAGATTAGAAAAATTAAAAAAAATGCTTCAAAATCGGAGTGTTATTTTTGTTTTCGATTTATATTTATTATATCCGAAAAGCACTATGTTTTACCAAAAAACGAATATTATCTTTAAAGTTCGTTTGATATGACGATGTCTTGACGGTCAAGTAATATATATCGTATGAGTTTAAAAATCTATTTTTTGTTTTAATTTTTTTGAATACAATGCAACCTGCGATTGTCCCCCCCATCTATAACTATCTCACTATCAATCTGAGTTTAAAACAAAATGTTTTTTTTATAATTAGAACAATATGTGCTCTTTAATATGCGAAAAAATTTTTTTGCTGGTTCCATTAAAAAAAATTCCGTTTCAAAAACCCACTTTTAAATGTCGGGAATTCGAAATAAAACCAATTCGTTAATAGTATAGAGAGATTTAAAAAAAATTCTTCTGTAAAAAATCATGGAGAGACAAAGCCAAAAGTTTTAAATTTCGTCCAAATTCCGACGAGTAAGATACCAATGGAGAACCACGACAGTTAATTCAATGTACACAAAGATCTCGAGAAGATTTGAAAACAATTACGACCAGAAAAAAGGAGGAAGAAAAAATATGCACAACCTGCTGTTTTTTTAAAATTGTTTATGTTTATATTGTTTTCGTTGTTTTATGATCATGTTTTTTTTTCGTTAACCAACGTCATATACAAATTATTTTTAAATCTTCTCGAGACCTTTGTGCACATTGAATTAACTGTCGTGATTCTCCATAGCAATAGGTTTATTTTTCTGAAATAAGTAGACTGCGGGTGCGCGGTTGATTTTTTTTAAATTTCTTCTGTGCTGCATTATATCGTTAATAGTTAATTCCGAGCTAAACTATTATTTTAAATTTAAATTAATTAAATTTTGGGCTTTTAAATTTTAAATTGAGTTAAACTGAGTTTTTTTTTTCTTAAAAAAAATGAAATTCAAAAATTTAAACCTCTTAAGCTCTCTAACTAAAAACACAACAGAAATCTATTTAATTTTAGAAGCACCCATTTACTTCATCGGTTACCAAAAAAAACAGGATTAACGAACAGACAGATTTCTCAACAATTATAAAATAATAATTATATATATTAAAATATATGTTAGTTAGTAATAGCAAGAATATATAACACAAGAGAATGTCCGACTGCACATAACCAAAATTTTGCGGAAAATGTGGCACTTTTAAATCCGTGTGCGATGTTTCTTGTAAAATTTTCTACTAGTTTTCCTGCGCTGCGATTTTTAACACAGTGTTAGTCTTCTCGCAGGTGGGGACTGCGACTTCTTTTGCACCCTATGCTGTTTTATTCGCACTGCGATTATGTTCACACTACAGTCTAACTGCACAACAAAAAAATACGAAACATCATAATAAGTTTAATAACGAAGTAACACTTCAAAAAACTTGTTCTATTTAATTTTAAAACGTTGGAGAGTTACTTTATTTCATTAAAACTAAAAAGTTTTAACATTTTAAGGTAAAAAAAACGACATTTCTCATTTAAAGACAAAATTTTTGCTCCACATTGTTTTTTTTTGTACTAATTTATAGTATTTCGTTCAGTACGTATACTGGGATCTGTTTTTGGATTTTCCTTCGCATTCTTTCCTTCCAAAGGAAAGGTCACGTAAGAAATAATTTGCACAAAAATATTTGACACGCAGCTGATTGGTCGTTCTGTATGATGTTTATTTCAGTAATAGTACGTTCAGCAGTTTTTGCGCGGTTTTCCAACAAAAAAATTAAGATGCTTCGACAGTTGCGAACGCACTTTTCAACCAAACCGTATGCAAATTATTCCTTACGTGACTTTGGTCGACTGACGAAGAATAAAAACTGAATTTTAGACGCTTTACACAAAGTATAAACCAGACTTTACGTCGTCTGTTCTTAGAATGGCTCAGCATAATTTTAACATAAAACAATGATGATTTTATATTTTTGCAGTCAAAAATATATGCACTACCGGCGAAATTCCGCTTAAATCTTGGCAACGGATGAGTTTTGTAAAAAAAACCTATATTAATGGGAAAATTAGATTTTTGCCTGTACAGTTTTAATTTTTTTAGTTAAACATCGTGAAACCAATAAACTAAAAATAAAAACAGCAGGTTAATATCGCCTAGTAAAGTAGGCTAATATGTAGGACTAATCATAAATTTTATTATTGACATACGCCTCAGATTAGTGAGCCTGCTCACATAAAAAACGGCAAGTTTTTTTGTGTCTTTTAAAGCAGAAAGTTATAAAATGTTTTTTAAGTGTTGAAACACCATTTGCATGGTCGTAACGGTGTAAAAAATCCTTTGTGGGCTAATTGATAAAAAATATATTACTGAATAGCAAATGGTAGCAAGAAGCTATTTGTTTCCGTTTTTTTAATTAGTCAGATAGTTTGCATTTTTAAAAAACTGTGCACGCGTAGGGCGGCAGTTTCAAATCAGTGGACGACTTGGAATACTATATTTTACAGCTGTTTATTATACAGGTTTATTATACAGCGCCACGGAGCCTGGCTACAAATTGTTATTGAGCAGTTATTTAATAAAAGTTGGAGTAATGAGCCATGGATTCACGCAAGTATGAACAAAGATTTTATAACATAACTGCATAACTGACGTTTTATTTAAAATAATATCTTTATTTGAAAGATGTTAGCCCTCTTAAGCAAGATATCAGAATTATATTTGTTTGTTTCTAAAGTAACAGCACTTCTCGAGACGTGATGCATTAGATTAAAAAAAAACAGATTAATACTGAAACGAGTCTGATTTTTTTTGAAGTTTGATTAAGATTTAATTCGCAACGTTTACAGATATTTCAACGAATTCTGAATGATCATTTAAATCATCAAAATTTTATACCAATCTGCCCGTTTGAATCAATCTACCTGTTTTCTTTAAATGTTTTTTATAGTTAAATGAACCCTATGGGTTATCAAAAATTGTGTTGGGCTTAGGTTTAGGCTTAGCATAGGCTTAGGTTATTTATGTTTACAAAACAATTAAATATAATCAAAACTAGACAAAAAACGGGGCAAAATTTTATTAGAACTTGAAAAACTTAATTAATGCGCATTGTGCTAGATTTAGCTAACAAAAATGAAAACTTAATGTGCTTAAATAAATAAGCCCTTGTTAATCACAAAAAAACAGGTCGTAAAAAGCCTGCTAAACTAATATGAACGTTCTAAACGAATTTTAAACATTTTAATTTTGACCATTTTTCATAAAAATTGACTTTTTATAAAATAATAAAAATAATGTTTTCACTTGTGGTTCATAAAAGACGCGAACAATTCTTTGGCGTCTGAGCTGGATTCCACCATATCTTTTGATTTTATTGTTAGAATTTTCCTGAAACAAGTTTTGCGACAATCAAATCAATACTTATTGAATTTTATTAGAGCTTTCGTTATTATAAAACTTCGAGTCAAAATGAAAACAAAGGTATTTTTATTAGAAATAAATGCTTAATAAAAAACCAGGCGGGAGAAAAAAGTAAACTAAAACACCCAAAAAAATGTTGCAGAAGAGATTTAAATTTAAAAAAAACTGGTTTTTTACAATTATTTTGAAACCCAAACCCACAGGTGTCGCCAGAAAGCAACAAACAAAAAAGAGCGTTTTGAAAATGTTTCATATGAATACGTTAAATTTTATTTTTAAACAGTTTGGCCTTTTTCAAACAATACTAAGCTTCTTAGCATTGTTCAAACATAGAATTGCTAAATTCAACAATTTTATAAACTGGTGTTAGTAGATATTGAAGATATTTAGATAGTTTTTTTATATTTGGGAGAGCGCGGAGCGTTTTTTATATTATGGGTTGTTGCGCGGTTGTTGTTGATGGCGTTGAATAATTTATGTTTTTTAGAATTAAAATTAATTTTATATAAATATTATATTTTTTGATATTAAATAAATTTGCTAATATGAAATTATATTTTTTTTGTTATTTTTTTTTGTTTTTTTTTTTTGGGGTAAAATTTTTTCTGTGGTAATATTTGGAGCTTTTTTTGGAGTAGATGCTAATTGCCCCCGCACCTGAATTTTATTCTGAATATGCTCTATTGCCGTAGTTATCTGTTCTATGTGAAAACGACCAGTTTCTAAGTACCCATTAGGTGGGGGGCCGCGGGCCCCCCGGGGCGAAACCCCGCGCCGCCAATGCGGGCGGGGCGCGCGGATACGCACGAAATTTATAAAATCTGAACAGAAAAACTCTTTTTTATATGGAATACTATGGAGCTACAATCACTCCAAAAATTTAATGCGAGAAAAGACTGGTCTGGACCTCGTAAAATTGTATGGAACCTGGAAAAAACCATGTACAATGGTGTGGTTTTGTTGTTTAAAAATAAACCATCAATCCAGAAAAATCAAGCATAAAACAAAAATCCAAATAAATCTAATTTCCAAAAAAAGTGGTTAAAAGGTCGGACCTATTTCTTTCAGGTTCCATCATTTCAGAGTTCCCAGACTTAATTTTTGATAGTATACTGCTTAAAAGTAATTGAAATAACTGCAATCCCACAAAAGTATCTCCATGAGGCCTGCGTTTCTTTTAAAAATGAGTAATTTTTTATGTTTTATTCTTTATAAATGACATTGAATTCAATGCTTAAAAGGCGGAACTTGACAAAAAGACGAAAAACAAAGTTTCGAAAAAAAAGCCTTATATTAAATGGAGATATAAAGCTACATAAGTCTAAAACTAATGCCAGAAAAGACTACAGTTTTCTTTAACCTGTAATTATCAGATTTTGTGAAATTTTTAGAAAAACAAACCGAATAACTCGTGTAGCTTTTTTTGCGTTTTTTCCTTATAGACTTTTCCATTTTTAAGCTTTCCTTTTCCTAGTTCCAGCTGTAATCCCAGTTTAGTTATTATCGGTTGTTAAAGCGATCAAAAGATACGCAGCGTCCAGTCTGATGATTTCTGTCTATGTCGTTGCGTTTTTTGTTTTTCTTTTTTCGTATAAGCAACGTATGCCATATTACGGCTTTTTAATCAATTCGTTTTAGTCCAAGTTTGAAATTCAGATTTATATAGGCGCTTTTTCTTTATGTTTCTATTTTTACATAACATTAGCTGTCGATGTTTTGTTAATTAAAGTCGCCTTATATTATCTGAATTTTTCATGTTTTTTGGACTTAACTTGATATTCTGATTTTAAAAAGCCGTTAATATGGCGGTATGTTTTGCTTTAAATAGTAAAGATAATTGAAAAGAAATTCAAAATTTAATGCGCAGGCGATAAATTATCACAGAAATCTTTCACGTTACGGACGCTGCGTTAAGACGATTATAAGACCTGTTTTACTATATTATACAATTTATGAAGATATGTGTTGTTCTTATGGTTAAAGCTAAGCTTTTATGTATTGTTTTTTTGGTTTTGTTTTTAAATTTCCAATCTGTTTTTTTGGTTTTAGATTGTTTGAGTTTTTTGGTTTAGTTTTTAGATTATGTTTATTATTCTTTATATAGGTTTTTTCTAAGTTGTTTCGTCTTTTGCTAGAATACAATTTATGAATGATTTATTAATTTATTTCATACAGTTTATATAACGTGCATACGAAAAATAAATGGTCAGAAAAATATATCAAAAGAAAACAATAAACTCTGTATGAAGGTTGCACAAGTATTTTTAAAAAAAACTACAATGTACAAAAAATATATTTTTTACAAGTTATGGAGCAAAGTTATATTTTGTAAGCATTTTTTAGGATATTTAGCATATTCTATTTTAAGCTGTTTTTTTTTCAAACTCAAAGGCTGTCTGCAAGCGTCAAATCTAACAAGCAAAGGTTTTTGCAGTTTGGTTTTTTTTTAATCCGGAAACATATATTACTTTAAAATAATGAACCTCTTATTTTTTTTGCTTTTTTTTTAAAAATAAGTCGATTTGCAATATGCTTTTGTAATAATGTTTTTTTTTTATTTTTTTATTTTTTTACAATAATTAAAAAAATAATGCAATAAACAAGAATAAATAAAATTAATTTCTGAAAAAATAAGCAGAATTAAAAATAATCATATAAATTTAAATAAAAATTAAACAAACAGCACTTAATTTTCAATTTTAAGGAACTTTGTTAGTTTCAGTAATATTTTAGCCATCTCAAGAACTTATAAATGGACTGCTTAGTGGCTTTTCAAAATCAAAAATTGCTTATTTATTGACCGAAATTAATTAAAATTTTTAGTTTTAAAGTATTATCAGAAATTTAAGGCCGTTTGCTACATGCCAAATTATTTCAAAATAAAGTTTTCAAGGTGTTTTGGAAAAAAACTTTCGTTTTTTTTTTGATTTGACGCTACCTGATGGCATTTTGGTTTAGTTTTTTTCCGTTTCAAAAGAGTCCAGACACATTTTTTTGAGAAAAATCGCATCTGCCACAAAAGAATAGTACATAAGATTCCTGGCACAAAAGTCCTTTTTGATTCTGTTTAAAAAAGCACCAGCATTGGTCAGGCAAATGTTTGGCACAAGAAAGTCCTGAGAAAATTTCGCGTTAAAAAATATCTTATTATATTGGGTCAAAATTGAAGGCGTGAAAATTTCGTTTCGGAAAGCACCTGAATAAATTGAATTTGTATATGACGTTTTTTTATAAAAAAATATTTATTTTTAGCTTCAAATTTTTTAGCTAAAAGATTGTTAAAAAACTAAATGATTTTTGTAATATTCTTCTTTAAAAAATGTAATGGGCTGCTTTTGGAAAAATCAGCTTTTGTTTAAGTAATGGCGGCTTTAAAATTGCGCAATTGGCGGGCTGAAAAAAAGGTGGCGCAGGTTGTAAAACTTGCATCGTAAGCAGCTAGGCTGCAAAAAAATCCCTTTAAGGTACGCAGGAAGCAGCTAAAACTACCTCAAAGGAATGCAAGTGGAAAAAAACGGCTCAAAAATTGGTGAGCGTGAGAGGCAAAAAGATTGCCTTGGAGTCGGGTAAAACTCCCTTGAAAGCAGCTTTAATTTTTCTAAAGGTAAGGCAGTTAAAATTTTAAAAGCGGTAAAAAAAGCTGCTAAGAAATATGTCACCAAATTTGAGTTATGATGAAGAAATCAAGATATATGTAATTTCCGCCAGTATATGTTTTATATTTCACAATGGTTCCTATTATTTTGAACTATTGTTTTATTTTTATTTTAAACTTTTTTTAAAATTGCTTTAAACTATTTTAGACTTTTTTGCATTATGTCTATACTTCTTTAAAATAAAATATACATTTTTATGAAAACAAAATGTTAATCTATTATTTTTAAAGAAAAAAAAAACGGAAAAGCAAGGTGTTATTATTTAAAATTAATATTTGTTTAATGATTTGATTTTAATACAAAATCTTTACTTGTTAGATCTGTAGCTACCGATGGCCGTTAAGCTTAACAAAAAAATTAAATAAAAAACCTGGAAGACAGCTGTGATGCGAACGGAAAGTATATATTATTAAATTAAGCTCAAATGATATTAGGACATGTGAAATCTAAAAAACCAAAGTCTTTAACTTCTAAAAATTTTATATTGAAATAATTTAGCATGCTCCGAACGGCACTAAATTTCTGATAATATTTTTAAACTGCAAATTTTAAACTAATTTTGATGCACAATTATATTTCGGTCCATAATTAATTTGCAATAACCGTTAAAAGTACCCCATTAAATTTATGAATAGCTAAAACGGTTGTAGGTAAATATTTCCGCAACAACATTTTCCGCGGAAAACATTTCTGCAATAGTTTTTTAGATGTTTTAGAATGTTACATTCTTGGAAACAAAAAATTTTGTTTTTTCATTTATGTCAAAAAATGTTTTGTTTTTTTTTTGTCTTTCGTAAATTATATTTCCGAAATGTTATATTTTTCACGGTATTTACCTCCGAAGCAAATTTACCTCCGAAGCGTAAACCTAAGCCTACTTTTCCTAAGCCTTAACAAAACCTAAAACTCAAGCGAAACTTTCGCCGCGCAGTTATTAGATAATGTTCAGAATGATTTTTAAATTTTGCTTAGGCTTAGGAGAACGGTAGGCTCAGGCTTAGGAAAAAACTGCGGAAGAAAATTTTCCTATGTAGGCTTAGGAAAAACTGCGGAAGAAAATTTTCGGAGGTATTTATTGTTTGATACCCGGTATTGTACATAATATTTTGGCCATATGCAAAACATTAATTAATTCTATTGGTATGTGTAATCGTTTACAATTTTAAATAATACAAAATTCGTTAAAATCGCCTTTTTTAAAAATATTTTTAGCTATTATGCAATTCGTTAAAACTAAATAAACATTAAAAAGTTGAACATGCACTAATTGTGTATAGGCACCTTGCACTGGACCTCGGTTTATACATGAAGTATGCAATAAACATAGCGAGTCACCATAATGGATAATTACCGTATCTCCTACTTATCTTTTGTAGTATGCAGATCAACCCTCGAAAGCGCGCGAAATTTCGATCGGTTGATCTGCATACTACGAAAGATAAGTAGGAGATACGGTAATTATCCATTATGGTGACTCCCTTTGTTTATTGCATACTTCATGTATAAACCGAGTTCCAGCGCAAAGTGCCTATTTTTGTTGGTTATATTTCGCTGGTTCAATCATAAATAGAGGTATTATAACCATTAAAAACAAATTCAACGCCATAATAAATCTGCAAAAATTTGAGATTATTTTGATTTTTATTTCGAAAAAAAAACATTAAGTTTTTAAACTTTTAAGTTTTTTAAAGATCAAAAACTTACAAAATTTTATTTTAACTTTGCAAAAAATTGCTGTCGCATGTCCAAATTTTTTAAAATTTTTTTTTTAAACTTGATATGTAAAGTAGGAAAAAATTCCCTCGCGGGAATTTTTTTCGTAAAAATTGTTGTTGCGGAAATTTTTAACGGACACCGCTAAAACATAACTAAAATTAAAAAAACCCACTTGAAATTGAAAAAATAAAGTGCTGTTTAATTTTAATTTAAATTTTTACTAAGCATTTTAAAATTCACTTTTTAATAATCGAAATTTATTCTTGTTTAATACATTATTTTTATGATTGTTAAAAATGAAAATAATAAAATGAACATTGTCAAAAAACAAAATGCTAAATCAACTCCAAAAAAAAACAAAAAATAAAGTAACATTATTTTAAACTTAATATTTTTTTGCAAAAAACTTTGCTTAGTGCGTTTTCAGACAGGCTTTTAATTTAGTTTACATTAATATCAATTGTGGATTTTTTATGCCAGGACTCTTTTGTGCTGAAGTCAGCGGACGAGCGCATAAACGCATTTTTTCAGGACTCTTCTGTGCCAGGACTTTCTTGTGCCAGCTACGAATTTTTAGGGCTCCTTTTTGTTGGGACTAGGGACTAGGGGCAGAATTATTGCTGATTACAGGGCCGGGGCCGGAAACGGGGTAGGGAAATTTTGTTTTTTTAAACATAACAAAAAAATTTAGTTTAATATTTCGATTATTTTAAACCTTAAGTTATTATTTTATTTAGTATACACTATGGTTTTAAAAAGTAATGATTTTTAATTATTTTCAGTAAAAGTAAAAGTAATTTTAAAAAAATTTAACTTAATTAAAGTAGGGTAGTGCATTTAATTTCGGAACTTATTTGTTTTTCCAATGTAACTTTTCATTGTATGGCCCGATTTTCATGTTTGATAGCTCATTTTGAAGCTTTCACGATACTGCGTTGCGTCACAAAAGTTTCACTGTACGAAAATATTTTTTTTTACTTAATTAAATCAGTTTTTAAAAAAATGAAAAATTGCCGAAATTAAATATGTGCATTTAATTTCGGCACTTTACAAACAATCGATTGTTTCTCAGTAAAAAAATCATCATTTTCAAAAATTTAAAAGCCTATCATTATCTTCAGACAGTTTTCTTTAATTTAAGCTTTTACTTGTTGTTCAACGTGTAACCGGCAAAAAGTTACAGCTAAAATGCCAAATGGTATCAAAATAGGCAAAATTTGGGAAAAAAGTGCATTTAATTTCGGCACTTTTTAGAAGGACCCTCTTAATCGAGTTTAAGTGCAAT
>JASAMX010029646.1:7500-11222 GCA_030248175.1 Microlaimidae sp. YZB2_3 | reverse complement strand
AGAAACATGGACACCCCGCCAGATCAGGTAACAAAACACTTTCCTTATAAATAATATATATTAAAGATATACAAAATGACACAAAATTAACAAACGATACAATGTATAATTTTTCAAAACATTAAAAAATTTTTTTAAATATGCATGTTGTAAAAATATGGCGGGAAGCGTTTGCTGAAGAAGTCCCAACTTCTCCTCATATTTGTCCAGCCTGTCCAAACAAGGGACGAAACAGGCTTTTGTTATAGGTCTCCTTTTTAATGCAAAATTATTTTATACGGTCAATTTTTTAGAACCAAAAATTTGAGCTATATGTATGTCTGTCCTTTTTAGGTTGTATTAAACCATCTAATAATTTTATTCAACATGTCAAGTAAATGGGTACAATTTTTTTTTAAATTTTTTGTTTTAAAGTAATTACTAACCTCCATCAGAGTTTACACAGTAGGGAAGGCCTTTTCCCACTTTTTAAACAATTTGATATCATAAATGCATGACATGCCCCTAGAAAAAAAATCGGCTCATTTTAATTCGTTAATGGGTGGCGCTGATTAATTTGGGCAAAGAGTTAGTTGAGCAAGATTTTTTTAAAACACTTTCAATTTTTTCACCTAGGTAATTAAGTTTTTTACCCCGATAACTTTTTAAAGTAATTACTAACCCCAAATCTGCAGAAGTTTACACTGCAGAAGTCCTTTTCACGCAGTTTTAACCAGTTTGGGAAGTCAGTCTCCCGCGCAATGTTTTTTAAAGAATGAAAATGGCTCAAACAAACCGAACCTCTTTTGGCTTAAAAACGGCTCATTTTCAGCTAAAAGTGGCTCATCGTAAGCCACGCCTCCTATGTTTTGTGTAGCAAAATATACTTTTACGTACCTGCTTACTACTCACACACACACACACACACACACACACACACACACACACACACACACACACACACACACACACACACACACACACACACACACACACACACACACACACTCACACACATACACACACAAACACACACACACACACACACACACACACACACACACACACACACACACACACACACACACTCACACACACACACACACACACACACACACACACACACACACACACACACACACACACACACATAAAATTTTTAGCTACATCGTAAATTGGACAATTTTTTCCCATTGCAACAATAAAAAATTTCGCCTTTGAGTCAACATGTGTTGTATTGTTTTTGCCTCAACTCAAACATGTAAAAAAGTTTATTGCCATTATCTTCCGAAGTCAATGTTTAAATAAACTACAAAAAAAGCATTTTACAAACTTGTATAAAAAGGTTCTTTATATTTCTAGGTTATATTGGTATTCTCAGTTTTGCATTTTAAATGTTTAAGATTTTTTAAATTCCAAACCTTTTATTATTTGAGTTTTAATGTAATCTATGGTTGAGTTATATCTGGCTGACGCTGAAAATTAGAATGCAGACATGAGGGGACCAATTAAAATTGTGCGGTAATGACGTTTTTTTTAAAAAAAACAAATAAGAACGCAGAATTTTTTTTAATTCCACCTTTTTTACAAAATATACTAGAATTAACCATCTTTAGCCCTTTAAAAATTTACATTTGGGTTTTAAATTAAGTAAATTGATAAATAATTATTAAAATACGGGTTTTGATCTTTATTATTAAGCCGATTTCGTTAAAAATTTTGAATGGCTTTGTTGTTAAATATCCGATTCAATACTGCAATTTTCGCGGTCAGCTAGATTTTATTCGCCTATAATATCAATCTAATATGTATTCTGCGCTTGTATGTATTCTTCACGTTGTTGAAAAAGGCAATAAAAAGTTTGATGAAATTTATAAAATATTCTAATAAAAAAGCAGCTGCTTGTGTTGTTATAAGCATTTTTCAATATACAAAATTTAGTGTTCTTATAATTTTTTAATGCTGTAGTTAAATATTCAACTATCTACTTTTGTTTTTAAAAGTTAGCCACCAACTTATAAATACATACTTTAAAAAATAAAAAAAGTTAATGCCGAAACTTAATTAAGTAGTTAATAAATTAGTTAAAATAAGTTATAAAACTAAGTTACTAAGTTATGAAACAAAAAAGTTTTTTAAAAAAAAATATAATTCACGTAGCAGTAAGTAACAATAAATAGGTGGAAAGCAGTCCAGTCATAACTAGGGATCCACGAGGGCAGGATCTTTGCTGATGCCGGGCCGGGACCAGAGTTGGGTTAGGAAAATTTAGATTTTCAATGCTGGGGCCGAGCGAGAAGAGCCAAAACCTACACCAAAAGCGGTAAAGAAAATAGGCGACTAAGCTAAGCCTAAAACAAAACCAAAGATAAGCCTAAACAAAATCTAAGCTAAGCTTAAGCTAAACTTTAGTAAAACTTAACTCTGAGCAAAACTAAAGCCTAATACCTAAACCTTAGCGAAACCTAAGCCTAAGCAAAAGCTAAGTCTAAGCCCAAGCAAAACATTTTAAGCTTAAGCAAAATCTAAGCTAAGCCTAGACATAAGCAAAACCTACCCTAACCCCTCCCCGTTCCTTTTTTGGGGTAGATTTTAGCGGCTGGGACCCTCGTCGATCCCTAGTGACAACTGGATACACTTCTTAGCAGAAAAACTTTATAACTTGTTTATTTCTTGAAATATTTTTAAAACTTACATTTGTGGTATATTTTTAAATACAAAAAGTTAATGCAAAGCTAAGGCTGGATTACACTTTATTGTCTGCCTAGCCTACCTTTACTAAGCTTTTGATATTACAGAAAACTCTCACTCAATGTACATTTTTACTTTATTTGATATTACAGACAATTCTCAATGCACATGTCTATAGACCTTTTTACCAAATGGTGTTGGTGTAATTTAAGGACACAAACCAGCTACACAACGTTGTTTTTTTAAAAACTTTTTTGCTTTACAACCCTTTCGTTTTTTGCGCCAGCGGCCTTAGGAATATGAAACGAAAATCCTTAATTTTTAGCCAAAAATTGCTAAAACAATATTTTTAAACAAACTCAAAAGTTTCACATTTATATCAGTTTAAAAAAACAATTTATACTATTTAAACGTTTTTAAAATATTGATTTTTTTAAAGTAATGAAATTTTAAGTTTTATTAAACTAGATTTGGTTTTCCTGAAGTTTTGCTTTTATTATTTAATTAATAAATCAATAAATTTAAAACTTCTTTTTAAAAAAATTTTAAGTAAATCTTAGTAAAACTTTCATAAAATTTAAGTCTGAGCCAAACTTAATCCTAATACCTAAACCAAAGTGAAAGCTAAGTCTAAGCAAAAGCTAAGTCTAAGCCTAAGCAAAACCACTAAGCCTACAAAAAATCTGAGCTAAGCCTAAGCATAAGCAAAGCCTAAGCAAAATCTAAGCCTATGCAAAACCTAAGCTAAGCCTAAGCAAAACCTAAATCTAAGCAAAATCTAAGCTAAGCCTAAGCCTAAGCAAAACCTACACTAACCCCTCCCGACTTTTAACCCATCTACCAATTTATAATACTTTTAAAATTTTTTAGAGATATAGCAATTAAATATTGATAAATATCATAACTTGTGACGTTGCTATTTTTGAGTTTATCAATAATTGTTTTAATAATACATGATTTATAATTCGATTATTAAGTTTAGGGTGAGAACGTTTACGTTTGCGGTCTCCGTTAGGGATTTTATCCAAAAACTTTCTCGTTCTAAAAGTTCA
>JASAMX010029646.1:0-2500 GCA_030248175.1 Microlaimidae sp. YZB2_3 | reverse complement strand
TATGAGGTAATCTCTATTAAACTTTAATAAAAGCATTGCTGCATTTTAAAATGGGTTCATAAACTTTAAAGCATACCTTGTGTATAAAACCACTGTTAAGTGTCCCGATATGGATTTTTATTTAGGACACTCAGCGCGTTAAAATTACTAGGAATAAATACATATGTCACTATCACCACATTTTGTTTTAAACAGCTGTGAGTTTTGGTAGTATATCCACCCCGCAGAAATTGATTGTTAATGTATCTTACTAACTACTTTATGCCTACTTCGCCAACAACATTTTGCCTACTTAGCTAACTACTTTCTGCCTAGTTTGTAATTACTTTGTTAACTACTTGTATCAAAAATATATAATATTATATAATATATTAAGGAAAAATATGACACTCAGTCTCAGAATCGAAACGATTTGGTGCCATTTTTTGAGCACTGCCATTAACTGTTGTGGTCATAAAATGGCAAAACAACTGTTCTTATTGAGGCATATGTCGTGAAAATGGGCACTGCTCAAAATGTAGCAGTGTTTTTGCGCATATCCTAGCATGCTAACTCGAACGCACTGCATTTTGAAGTACACTGCACTTAGTGTTGTGATAACTACTTAAGTAGTTAACTACTTAACTACTTAACTACCATGATTTTGGCTAACTACTTAACTACCTACTTTCTTTTTTAAAAGTAGTTAACTACTGTAGCGCCTAAATTGGGCAGGGGATCGTCTGCGGCGCACATTTGTCCGCCTTGGAAGGATTAGGAAAGAGGAGTTAGAAAGTCTGTCACTTACACCCTAGCGGGCTTTTGCTAGTCGCTGCAAAGTTCGGTCTTTGGCGCCAGTCAGGCAAAGGTAAACTCTGTTGGATCCGTTATCAAGTTAGTAATTAATACCCTTAGTTGACGAGACCTAAGTAGGGGGTTAGCCGACTGAGCTCCCGTCTAAACTGCCAAACGCGTTTTTACAGTATTTAAGTTTATTAGCGGCCAACCAAGGTATTACCGGGCCAGTACACGATACACAGAAAAAGGTTGGGTAAGCCTATTTACGGGCGGCACCAAAAGGGGACTTTACTTAGCCTATTGTGTTACCTATAAAAATAATTCTAAATTTACTAAGTTGTTTGTGCTTAGCCTGGGCGGAAACTTAACTAAAGTTAGGGGCGCTTTTTAGGTTAGCCGAAGCTGCGGGCGTTGAAGGGGGGAAATTACTGAAAATAAGGCTTAAAGCCAATTTAACACCGGTTTTAGTAATTTGGCACGTTTTAGACGGCAACTACCCAAAGAACCTACACAAAGGCAGACTGTTAAATACGGTGTGGGTGGGTAACCCAAAACTAACCCTTAAGTTAAAAAGGGGCCTTAGCTTAAGTAAGGGGAAAAGGGGTAAACCTAAACCACCACTAACTTAGGGGAAACCCTATTTAACTAGACCTAAGAGTCTACAAAAATTATCTTAAGGAGCTAGTACTGACTAGCTCTAGAAGGGGGAGCCGAAAAAGAACACAAAAATAACGTCGGCCGGTTATAATGCAACCGGAGCCGACTTGGCTCTTCGAAGGGGGACACGAAAATAAACCCCGGACAACCCAGGGGGTGAACAAACAACAAAAGAAAATAGAGGGTTCCTTTTCGGAACCCTCCTACAAAAATGGCATTACGTCTTCCAGAAAACTCTCCCTAGCGGTTGGAGAGGTCGTTCCAGTCGAGTCAAAGAAACCAATTAAACTGACTTTTTAGCGAAACCGCGCCACTTATATATGCGGAATTTTAATAACAAAAGCCACATGTTTGTATTTTGTAACATGCTGTAATCCCCACTCCGGTCAACCGGCTACTTGCTGATTGTTTACTCATTTTGCACGCCTCTGCAAAATGAGGAGCCTAAAGTAGAATTTTGAGCGGCCTGCGGAGCGTAAAGTACGACCGCCTTTTCACCGCCGACTTAGTCGGTTTGTAAGTGAGGCGAGCCACCCGGGCATGGGAACGACGAGCTGCCTGTGCAGCTAAGGGAAGGGGGAAGAAAATATTTAATAATTAGGCGGGAGGCGAAGGGGCGCTGGGGAACAAGGGGGACCAACGCACGGCGATACTTTTGCATTGCATCTTCCCACCCAGTTTGAGCCATCCCCGGCGAACCAGGGTAAGCAGAAAAAGGATAGGCGAGCGGATGGAAAAGTTTTGCCGTCATGGTCAGCAGTGTCGTTTTACCGTATTTAAACAAAAATTAAAGCTGCTATGGGGGGAGAGTCTGCGTCGGTGTAGGTCTATATTTTTTTATTTAAACATAACACAAAAATAATAAAAAAACACATATATTTTATTTAAAAAAAAACTGGCCTAACTCAGGCGGTGCCAGGGAAGGGGGACACCAAAAACTCACAACAAGGCCCTCCACCAGGGCAATCCGGAGAGCCGGCTTTTTTGATAAGGTGGAACAAAAACACGATTTTTTTAATTTTTTTGAAAATTGGTGACTTGTGTCACCGCTTAGCCCTATTTTTAG
>JASAMX010029645.1:0-18098 GCA_030248175.1 Microlaimidae sp. YZB2_3 | reverse complement strand
GTATTTAAAATCAACTGCTTTTAAACTAAGTTTTTTGAGGTCAAAATGAATGGTTTACACAGAAAAAGCTAAAAAAAACTGTATAAAAAGCGTTTTTGACCTAAAATATGTTTTAGTATATCCTCTTGGCGACCAAAAGAGGGGTCTAACTCCAACTTTTTTCCCTTTGCCGACCCAAAAGCTGGGGGTCTCGAGAAGACCCCAGTGGCGCGGCCCCCCCAGGGGGGCCCCCCCAAAATCCGACGAAGCCGGTTTTTTCGTAAGGGGGGACCCTTACGTTTTTTAAATTTTGGAAGAGAAAAATTTTTTCTTTATTTTTAATAAAAAAACTTTCCTGATGCCTTCCAAAACCATATTAATAGTCAAAAAACCAAAATTTTCCCGCTACGCGGGTAGTTTAAATTGACAATTTATCTTAGTTTTTCGATTTCAAATTGATTATCTCGTTTAGTAGTTAAGGCTTACATGTTTAATAAAACTACTATAAACACTATTATCCTTTTATTAACGTTTAAACACATGTTTTAAATGTATCGGTATAAAAAAACCTTAAAATTTGTAATAAGTATCATCTGGAATTAAAATTTTTATTGTATTTTAGCTCCTTAAATTAAAAATTTTCCCCCTCGCACTCTGCCCCCGGACCCCTGACAAAGGGCTCTGTCAGCTTGACCGTGAGGAGCCCGGCCCCAGACCCCCATATGGGGGGCGCCGCCCCCTAGCCCCCTGCAGGGTAGTATTTACTGCCCCCGAGACCGCCCCCCCACAATGAAATCTTGCAGCTTGACTGAGACCCCCATAGATGAAAAAGAGGGGGTCAGGGTGGAGTCCACCCCCTCTAGCCTCGAAATTTTGGGACCCCCCTCCCTAGACGAAAATCTAGGGGGGCCCTCCCCCCAAATTTCCGAATTTTTTACCTCTAACCCCCCTCTAGATTTTAAAATCCTCCCCCCCCCCTCGGGAAAATTTTAGGTACCTTTTTTATACTAAATTTTCTTCCAAAAACGTGAATTTTCATCACATATTCATGCTTTTACACGCTTTTTATATATGAATATGGCTTTTTATTCAATAAAATGTAGTATTATCCTATAAAAAGAACAATTATTAAAGTTATTATGGTTTAAAACTCTTTTGCTTTGAACACCGGACCCCACCTGACCCCCCTCTAGATTTCAAAATTTCGCACCCCGGTACGACCCCTCCCACAAAGCTAGGGGGGGGGGTTCGACCCCTAGACCCCTCCTAGATTTTGAAATGTTATTTTTTACCCGGGGCAACACACCCCCCCCCCCTCTGGCTTTTTGACTGTGTTCATCTATGGAGACCACCCCTGGCTTACGCCCATGTATGTATATATAATCTTTATTTAATATAAGATTATGGATTAAAAGTTTGTGATACTTGACTTTATAATCAAGACAATAAAGTAATTACTATTTTTATTATTACGTAATTATTAAAAGAATTAAAAATAAAATTTATAAGTTGCAATAAGGTCGTATTTAATTTTAGAGAGTTTTAAGCAATTATAAAGCTTGTTTTAATGTGTACGCGTTTTAAGCCCATTTTAAAGCAGCGCGGAAATATTGGGTATCCCCCTGAAAATTTGGGTCTCAGACACCCCTCAAAATTTGACCCCCCCCCCCAAAAAAATCTGAGACCGGGGCCGCCCCACCATGCACCAGACTATACATACACCAGACCTGAGAGCACATGCCCCCGGGTTTTATTGAGGGGTGCAATTCCAAAAATGTCGGCTACCATAGACGTTGTTTTTGGTGGGGTCCGCTAGGGGGGTCCAATGGGTGGAAGGCCAAAATTTTTTAGGGGGGTGTCCAGGGGTCCAGACCATAGGTGTTTTTTGGGGGGGGACAGAGGGGTGTATCTCTCTTAGAGCCAAAATTTTGGACCCCCCCTTGAAAAAATTCAGGGCCCCCCCCTCCCCCTCAAAGCTCGAGAGCGGTCCGCCCGGTCCCCTGGCTTCTTAGGGGGGTCGACCCCGGATGCGAGATTTCAAATTTAGGGGGGGGGGTCAGGGGGGTCCAATTTTTCAGCAAAAATTTTTTTAACTCAATAATTTAGTGTTTTTAGGTCTAATATTGAATTTTATGTATTAAAACAGCCTATTTAGGCCTAAAAAAAGTGTATTTAAACACTGTTTTTAACTAAAAACCCGTGTTTTTGACAGTAAATAAAAATATACTTCCAAATTGGTCGGGAGGGGGGGGGGGGGGGGGGGAGCCTCGCAAAGGGGGGGTCAGGGCCGGACCGCTCTCGAGCGTTGAGGGGGAGGGGGGGGCCCTGAATTTTTTCAAGGGGGGGTCCAAAATTTTGGCTCTAGGGGGGGTGCACCCCTCTGTCCCCCCCAAAAAAACACCTATGGTCTGGACCCCTGGACACCCCCCTAAAAAATTTTGGCCTTCCACCCGGTGGTGGACCCCCCTAGCGGACCCCACCAAAAACATCTATGGTAGCCGACCGTTTTGGAATTGCACCCCTCCAATAAAACCCCGGGGGGCAGTGCTCAGGTCTGGTGTATGTATAGTCTGGTGCATAGGTGGGCAGCCTCTCGGATTTTTTTTGGGGGGGTCAAATTTTAAGAGGGTGTCTAGCAAGACCCAAATTTTCAGGGGGAGGTGTACCCAATATTTCCGCGCTGCCTTAAAATGGGCTTAAAACGCGTAAAAAAGCGTAAAACAAGCTTATAATTGCTTTAAAACTCTCTAAAATTAGAATACGACCTTATTGCAACTTATAAATTTTATTTTTTAATTCTTTTAATAATTACGTAATAATAAAAATAGTAATTATTTTATTGTCTTGATTATAAAGTCAAGTATCACAAACTTTTTAATCCATAATCTTATATTTAAATAAAGATTATATACATACATGAACGTAGCCAGGGGGGTCTCCATAGATGAACACGGTCAAAAAGCCAGAGGGGGGGTGTTTACCCCGGGTAAATGAAATTTCAAAATCTAGGAGGGGGGTCCTAGGGGGGTCGAACCCCCCCTAGCTTTCTAGGAGGGTCGTTCCAGGGTGGAAGATTTTGAAACCTAGAGGGGGGTCAGGTGGGGTCCAATTTCCGAAGCAAAATACTTTTAAACCATTAAAGGTTTAATAATAGTTTTTTTATAAGATAATACTACTTTTTATTGAATAAAAAGCGATATTCAGGTATAAAAAGGGTATAAAAACATGAATTTGTGTAAAAAAATTCACGTTTTTGGAAGAAATTTTAGTATAAAAAGAGTACTTAAAATTTTCTTGAGAGGGGAAGGGGGCGTCAGATTTCAAAATCTAGAGGGGGGTCAGGGGTAAAAAATTCGAAAATTTGGGGGGAGGGGAGGCCCCCCCCCTGAATTTTTTTCTAGGGGGGCCCCCAAAATTTCGAGGCTAGGGGGGGTGGACCCCACCCTGACCCCCCCCGTGTTCATCTATGGGGGTCTCAGTGACGTGCCCAGGATTTCATTATGGGGGGGCGGTCTGGGGGCGTAAATACTAACCCTGAAGGGGGGTCTAGGGGGCGGCAGCCCCCCATATATGGGAGGTCTGGGGGGCGAGAGCTCCCTAGCGGGGTCAAGAGACAGACAGAGCCCCTTGTCAGGGGGTCCAGGGGGCAGAGTGCCCCCCGAGGGAGAAAATTTTTAATTTAAGGCGCTAAAATACAATAAAAATTTTAATTCCAGATGATTACTTATTACAAATTTTAAGGTTTTTTATACCTATACATATAAAAATGTGTTTAAACTTTAATAAAAGGATAATAGTGTTTATAGTAGTTTTATTAAACATGTATGCCTTAACTACAAAACGGGATAATCGATTTGAAATCGAAAAACTAAAATAAATTGTCAATTTAAACTACCCGCGTAGCGGGAAAATTTTGGTTTTTTGACTATTAATATGCTTTTGGAAGGCATCAGGAAAGTTTCTGTATTAATATTAAAGAAAAAAATTTTTCTCTCCCAAAATTTAAAAAACCTAAGGGTCTCCCCTTACAAAAAAATCCGGCTTCGCTGGATTTCGAGGGGGCCCCCCTGGGCACGCCACTGGGGGGTCTTCTAGACCCCCCACTTTTGGGTCGGCAAAGGGAAAAATTTGGAGTTAGACTCCCCTTTTGGGTCGCCAAGGATAGGTATAAAACGCTATTTTTAGGTCAAAAACGCTTTTTATTGCATTTTTTTTAGCTTTTTACTGTGTAAACCATTCATTTTGACCTCAAAACTTAGTTTAAAAGCAGTTAGAAGTCATTTTAAATACATTTTTTTTCTTCATTTTTTCCAAAATTGGGGAAGGGGGTAAACTTTTCTCCCCCCCCCCCCACTTCTGAGTAGGGCGGGGGCTAAACCCTTCTTCTCAGAATTTGGGAGGGTTAACCCCCCACGCACCCGTACGCGTGTATGAATGAATCGGACCATAAGCGAGATGCTTACCTAAAAAATTTTCTAGTCCACAATATTCAGTTGATTTAATTGATTCATCCTTTGTAAATTGTTTTTAACATACAATATTTTCATTAAAAAATAAGCGACTTTTGTTTCAGATCGTTAAACTTTCTGATGACACAACATCCCAGCATTTAAATCTAATGAGCTGCTTTTTTGCAGCTCAAAAACAGGTAAATCTGTTAACTGTCATTCATATCTTTTTTTTTATTAGTTTTCGCTTTTGACCTCTTATTGTTAGTTCTTAAATTTTCAATAGCTATAGCGTAATGTTTCGTTTCTTTCTAGAAAACGTTTATATAATCTCCCAAATCAGTTGAGGATATTAATCCTAATTGTTTGTGTTTTTAAACATTTTTTTAATTATCAATTTCGAGGGTTGTAGTAAGTTATTTATATTGATCCAGTTTTCTGTAAGATTATTATTATCATCTAAATTATTAGATTATCATCTAAATTATCATCTAAATTATTGATCCAGTTTTCTGTAACATTATCATCTAAATTATTATTTATTGATAAACTAATAAGCGTACATTTTAGGGTATTCCTATTGATAGCTGTTTAGTTGCTCAAGATTCTGCTTTGTTACAACAAGTAAATTATACAATTTTTTTTAACTAGCAAGGAATGGCAGCATGGGACACTATAGTTCAATTCATACTTAAAAACATGTATACAATTATGAACAACCATAAAATCATTTTCTCTACGCGCTTTTTTTAAAATTTACCCTCCGTGGTATGCCCCTTCTAGTCGGATTTTGCCTTTGTCTGGAGTAAATCTCTCCTCTAAACTAAGTTAACTCGGACACCTATGGCTATGAGCGGGGCTGTTAGCAGAAGCAGGGCTGGCTACCTTAAGTAACTGGCACTTCAAAAGCTAAGTATGGAGATGCGCACATCTCTAGAGACTTTTCGAGGAGTTGATTTACATCCTTCGATTTTACAAGAGTTACTTAAAATTGTTGATTTCTAATAATTACATTTTATAGATTAAGATAATTTTGTTAAGTATAAAAACTGTTTAATAGTACTAAATACTGTTTTTGATGGTAAATATACACCTAAAAAAATTATATCCAAAATTGACTCGGAAGGTGTTAAGAGCGAAGGTCCCCCAAACCATAGGTGGGCAGTCTCCCGGATTTTTTTTTGGGTGTGGGGTATATCGAACCCCGAAATTTGGAGAGGGGGGTGTCCCGAAATTGTTTTTGGACATACCTCAAATACCCCATTTTTAGCGTAGTACTGAGACCGGGCAAATTTTAGGGAGGGGGGTGTCCGGGGTACCCCCAAATTTTAGGAGGGGTGTCATGTCAGCTATAATTGGGATGTCCCCAACCAAACCCCCTGCCCACCTATGCCCCCAACCCAACCCCCTATAATCAGGAATGTTTCTAAATTTATATTGAAGGAAAACAATTTTTCTCTCAAAATTCAAAAAAACGTAGAGGTTTTACGTAGAGTCCTTACAAAAAATCCTGCTTCGCCGCAGGGGCGTAGCCAGGATTTCGGAAAGGGGGGGGGTTGTACTCCATACAAATTTGTCGAAAGGGGGGGGGGGGTTGTAGGGGGTTGTACTCCAGTAAAAAAGACATTAAAAAAGGGTAAATTTTTTTGCGCTTCGCGCTAGGTGATTCTTTTTGTTGTTATTTGCATTGTTTTTTTAAGTTTAACTTGAAAAATTTCCGGTTTAAAAAGATATAACATTAAAAATCGTGCGATAGCACGAAAAAATTTTCTAAAATTGTCTTTGAAATTCATTAAAAACATCACTTAAATGTTGTAAAAAGGTATATAAATGTCGAGCGCTGAGCGGAGCGAAGCGCGAGGAAATTTTTTAAAATTGTTCTCTTCGGAACCCCAAATTTTTACCTCCGCCAACCCAAAAGGGGGGGGGTTGCCACCCCTACAACCCCCCCTGGCTACGCCCTTGCTTCGCCGGATGTTGTGGGGGAAGGGTCGGCCGCCCCTCCCGTCCCTCCCCTCGTCACAACAGATTCGGAGAATACTGCAGATTCTTTCAAAATAATTTCTTTCTTTCTTTCTGAGCATACTTTTTGTTATAGGCTTCTGATATAACTGGGGGCCAATTTGTCAAAGTGGATAAAGTGGAAGAATTGCTGCAACATTTAATGGTGAGTGCTACTAATTTAATCTGGCACTATAATTTTTTTAGTTAAAAAATATTTGATTACTTAACTATGGTGGGGTTATGTTCCTCTTTTCGATTATATTTTTATATCTATGAACCTATTTTAAAAGTTGCGCTAAATTGGCCTACGTGCAATTTAAAATATCAAAATACGTTTTCAGACCTGAGCACTACCCCCAGGGGTTTTATTGGGGGAGGGGAGAGGAAATTCCAAAACGGGGGGGGGGCACAAGAGGAAACTGTTTTGAAACGGGAGGCAATATAACTGGGGGGGGGGTTAAACAGGGAAGAAAGAAAAAAAGTACAGAAAAACGAAAATAAGGTAGAAATAGGTCTAAAATGACTTAAAGGGCATTGAAATCGGCTAAAAACTGTACAAAATTTCGCGATGATGGTATCATTATAAGTCAAAAATGGCGTCATAATTTTTGGTACTTTTTCATTTTTGGGCGGCGGGGCTTTGGGGCAAATTCTCCAATAAAGCGGGGGTATTTCCAGACCGTGCACAGATCTGACGTTTTGGAGAAGAAAAAATTGGCGCGTAATTTTAATGCGTTTCTAATCAGCCTTTGGCAAACCGGTCTTTGGTGGACGATTCTGATTTTTTTTTACTTTAATTAATTTTTTTTTGTTTTAAACAATATTTTTGCCGAGCGCCTCAGAGAGAGAAAAGCTGAGGGTGCGGAGTGTTGGGAGCGTGGATTACAGACCGGCTTGTTTCTGCCATCAGCAACTAGTCGACTCCGGATGGGTCTGCTCCATTTGCTTATCGGGTAATATATGTATGTATGTATGTGACTACTACCGTTGTTTTGATGTTTTAAAACTACGGCGCCCTTAAACATACGACTTATAACTAAAGTGAGTGAACTGCGATGTTTTCATTTCGGCGGGACCGAATTTAAAAAAAATGCTGTTAAAACATTTTAGATAACGATAAAAAGGTTTTTATCGTTTTTTACACTTGTAGTTGGGTTTTTTTCTTTTAAAACAACGGGAATAATTAAGCTGGTAAAGCGCTGTATTGAAGTTTAATACACCGGCTACAATAAAAAAACAAAAAAAAAACACGTAACACGTCTGAAAGTAAGATAATGGCTAAAGATTATTGACGCAAGTCTCATTTTTCAATCAAAAAGTTAAAATTAGCTATTTGTTTCGCCTTCGTTCTTTCAAAAAGTGCGTAATACGCTATAATCGATCCTTTAGCTTTTTGGCACTTGCACTTTCTATTTTTATAAGCGATGGGGAGAGATTGTGTTGTCAAGTTTAAGATTTTTGTATTAAGTTAAGGGAGTAACCGCTAATTACTCTTTATTAATAAGTTCGAGCCAATTTAAAGATTTTTAATTTCCAAAGTCCATAGGTTTCTTCTTTTATGTTAAAATGTGTTGTCCAGGCTAAAGATGTCCATGAAATTTTTTTCTAAATTTTAACCTTTTTATGACATTTCCTGGACTGTAAGCTTTGCAATAATATCTCGTATATAATTGGGGTGCAACGTCATTACCTTCTTTAGTAAAAAAGTTGTCCCTTATAAAGATTTCCATGTTCATTTTTTTTAAATTCAACCCCCTTACGACATTCCCCGGGGTATAAGCTTTTCAATAATACCTCATTCACCTTAATCCATTCGGTGGTTAGGGAACACACACCCAAACACACACACACATTACGTCTATTTATTATAGATAATTATTAATAAAGTCACACTGTTTGTTTTATTTTTAGTTTTCTGCCAGTTTACTCCAATCTGCCCGACTTGCCAGTAAGTTTTAAGCTAAATTAATATAGAATTTTATTTTGTTTGCTAATAAGAAAAGTAATCAAAAATGAAATAAAAAAATATTGTTGCTTTTACAAAATATTTTCAAAAAATAATACAACATCTTGTTGTAAATAAATAAACAAATGCAAACAAATCATAGGCATTCACGCACACACCTCTTCAACTTCTTAAATGCTGGAAGCAAATAGGCTCCAGACAGTCTCATAATTTTTTTGGAAGGGAGTTGTTTTGTTATCAATCGCCCAAAAACCCAGCTTTTACGTTTTTACTGCTGGAACCCAAAATTTTAAGAATGTTGTTCCTGTGGAGTGAGGTGTTGAATTTAGAGATTTCCGTGGAAGCATAAGTGAGATCTGTGGGAGCTAACTTATAAAATCTTAAGTAAGTAGATTTATACGAAATTTTTGTAGTTATAACTAAGTTGTTTGAATCATAATACAGGTGGAATGTGTACACTTAATTTTTTTGTCAGGATACATGGGTATCAAAATTATTTTATTCTATATTTGCGATAACTCAATGTGCATATAATATTATAAGCTAGATTTAATTAAATTTTAAGCATTTACAATAACAATGATGTTAAAATATTTTTAGAACCGTGTTCAAAGTCATCCCTGTAATGCCGAGGCCAAAAAAACGAAAGAAACAGAAACAACGATAAATTGTATGTAATGCACCAAAAATATATTATTTTTCAAATAAAATACTACATGTTGTTTATTCATGAAATAAAACTCAACAGTCACTTCGACTACCTAAAATGTGTAACAATTCCACAAAGAATAATGGCATAATCTAACAATGAAAAAATTATACAGGTTTGAAGAGCAAAAAAATGGTTATCTATTTAAAAAAGTAACTCAAGCTGCTTTTAATAATAAATATTGTATTTTATTGGGCTCAATCTATGTGGCCTAAATGTAAGTTTTAAATATGTTTAATTTGTGGCAAATATGAAACGTGTGTTTGGTTGTAAGTGATGTTTTCCGGAGCCCCGTTTTCGAATCTCTAAAGCTCCGCCCTATTTTTGTACTCATTTCACAAATAAGTACACTGTAAGTCGCTTATTTAAGGGTCGTAGCTCCCTCCGAATTAACAGTTTGGAGCTGCAGAGCATGTTAGATGGTAGGCGTCATAGGTGAACACGGTCCCAGCAACTAGGGGAGGGGGGTGGTTACTAGTTTGGTTGGTTACCGGGGTAATTCGCATTTTAAATTTTAGGAGGGGGGTCCCAGGGGGTTCGGACTCCCCTGGTCCTCCCTAGCTTTTAGGGGGGAGGGGTCGACCCGGGGTGCGAAATTTTAAAATCTAGAAGGGGGTCAGGTGAGGTCTGGTGTCCAAAGTAAAACAGTTTTTAACCATAATAACTTTAAAAATTGTTTTTTTAGAGATTATACAACATTTTATTAAATAAAAAGCGATATTCTGGTAAAAAAGAGTGTAAAAACATGAATGTGTGTCCCGAGTGGGAGGGGGGGGTCAGATTGCAAATTCTAGAGGGGGTCAGGGGTAAAACATTTTGAAATTTGGGGGAAGCCCAGGCTACCCTAGATTTTTGAGGCTGGAGAGGGATAGTGGAGGTGGACCACCCCACCCTCCTCCTTTTCTCACCTATGGTAAGCGTAGGAACGTCGCTAGTGTTTAATGAAAACAGTTTAAATTTGGTTGCAACAGTGTTGATATAGCATTTTGTGCGGTAAAATTGGTTTAGGCACCTATAACCGGCCCAATAAGGCAAAAAACAAAGTATTGCACGCCATTTTTACCAATATTATATGGGAACAAGTCTATACCTATATAATTTATTAAATAATATTTCAATATTGCAACAACCCAAAGGGCAAATGTTTTATTTGCAGATATGGATCAATCTGGAATACAAAAATGGGGGAAAATTTTTCTCGTACGATTTTCAGTTGGCAAGTGTTCGGCTTCAACAATAAACCGTCCAATAGCGCGTCATTTTCCGTCTGGTTCAAAACGAAAGAAAAACTTTGTAATCTTTGTTTTTGGCGTTAATCCGAACCAAAAGCCGACAGTAAAAATTCTAATAACACGTGAATTTGTATCTGGTCCGATGTCAACAATTCATAAAAAACCTTAAAAAACGATTTGTTATTTTCCGTCGGGTCTGAGAGAAGCGTCATCTCTGTTTTTTGGCGTTAATCCGTATTAGTAGGCGGCGGTGCCAAACGGAGAGCGGCAGGAGGGCCAAGTTGACGGCGTACGTGGCCAGACAGAGGAGGCAGAGAGCGCGCAGACGGAAGAACAAAACGTAGCCGAGGTAGGCGGAGGCCAAATTGCTCAGGGCGGCCAGGAACACCACCGCACCAGCGGCTTTCACGGAGTTGGTCATGGCTAAAAAGACAATAATTGCGTTCGCAAAATATGCAGAAAAATCTTATGCTAGTGATATTACACGGAATTCTAGTTTTATTAATTCGGGAGCTGTGCCCTTGTTTTGTGCTAATTTTCCGAATAAGAGTAAAACTATACTTTTGGTAAACTTAATTTTGTTTTTAAACAGCTATGGATTTAAAAGAGCGATTAATATTTCAAGATTATTATTACATTAACTTATTTATTTTAATGACGAAGCTCTTAAACTCTAGAGAGAACTTTGTTTTTCATGATTGAAACCATAGATAGGAAGGAGGGGGGTTGGGGGTTATACGTATACCCATAGGTGTTTTTGGTCGGGTCCGCTAGGGGGGAGTCCACCCCTGGTGGAAGGCTAAAATTTTTTAAGGGGGAGGGTCCGGACCCCCCTGGCTTTAGGGGGGTCGACCCCGGGTGCGAGATTTCAAATTTAGGGGTGGTCAGGGGGTCTAATTTTTTAACAAACTCAATAATTTAAGTGTTTTTAGGTCTAATATTGAATTTTATGTACTAAAACAGTCTATTTAGCCCTAAAAAGTACACTGTTTTTAACTAAAAAACCGTGTTTTTTACACTAAATTAAAAAAAATATACTTCCAAATTGGTCGGAAGGGAGGAGGAGGGGGGTCAACCTCGCTAGGGGGGAAGTTAGGCCGGACCGCTTTCGAGCTTTGGGGAGGAGGGGGGGCCTGGATTTTTTCAAGGGGGGTCCAAAATTTTGGCTCTAGAGGGGGGTGCACTCCTCTGTCTCCCCCAAAACACCTATGGTTATACTTATACCCCTTTCCAAAAATCCCCAAATAGCTAACAACTTCCCTAAAATTTGGGGGTACCCCGGACACCCCCATAAAATTTGGGGGATTCCAGTACTAAAAACACTAAAAATGAGATATTTGAGGTATACCCCAAATTTTTTTTTGAGACCCCCCCCCCCCAAATTTTGAGGTCGGATATAACCCCCCTCCAAAAAAGAAATCCGGAAGGCTGCCCATCTATGATTGAAACTGAGGGATCGCAATCATTTATGTGCCAAATAATGTATACCTAAAATAAATTAGATGCGCTGCGGATTATTATATCACGTGAAATTATAAGGATTGAGTTTGTATAATATTTATATAAGTTTTAGCTTCTATAAAGGTCCAATCTATAAAATGATAAATTCTTGAACTTCGCGCAAGCAAGATTGAAACCCATGTTTACGCAGACCAAACGACATCGTATGCAAATTGATTCTTACGCGAGATTTACAATTATAACAATTACTGCCGGTGTCTCTAAGAAACAACCAAATAACATTATTCTTAGGGTTTTTAGTACTTTGACCCCAAAATTTTAAGTGGATAAGTGGTGTGGTTTCCGGCTACCCTAAATTTTAAGCATATTTTTAGGTCTTATCATGTATTATTTCGAATTGTATCAGACCTGTGCACTGCTCCTCACAGGGGTTTTTTTTTGGGGGGGGGGGCAATTCCAAAACGGGGGGCAACTTTTTTGAAACAAGGAGGGCAATAAAACGGGGGGGACAAGCAGGGGGAAAGAAAAAAGAGCAAAATAGGAGAAAAAAAAGGGACAAAAAAGCGAAAATAAGGTAAAAATGGGTCTAAAATCGCTTAAAATGCATTGAAATAAGCTAAAAACTGCAAAAATTTCGCGCTGATGGCGTCATCATAGGTCAAAAATGGCGTCATAATTTTTGGGTACTTTTTCATTTTTGGGCGGGGGGCAATAGAACGAGGGGAAGAAAATTCTTCAATAAAGCGGGTGCATTTCCAGATCATGCACAGGTCTGATTGTATTGTTCAAAATAATTATACATGTATTTTGTTATGTTAAAATTTAGAGCGTTAAAATAAAAATAAAACAAAATTATTATTTTCTGAGAAAAAACACATAACGCTTTTTGGTTTAAATACCGATATAATACAAAAATAAGCTTAAAGCAACAAATTACAAAAAAACTTCTGCAAAATTATTTAAAGCTGACAGCGTTCTGAATGCTCGTTCTTATAAAACAAATTTTAAAATCTACAATTTACATTATTCAATAAAGTTATACCTTTCCATTCCAAAATGTTTCTTCTTAAAGTCGCAAATGGCAGTAATATTCGTAAAAAAATATATTTTTTTGTAAACTTCTTATAACTTACTTAAAAACATCATTAAACAATATAGTAGTATTCCGAACACTGGATTCTTTTGGTTTAAAACGCTGTCTTCTCCCAAAATCGGAGCTACAAGGCCCAAACCGTGGCCCCACCTAAAAACGCGAAACATTATAACAAAGATTTTAAACAAAGGTGTAAGAGAGAGGGGGAAGTCGCATCGCAGCATTGTGCACAGTTTTGCCAAAAAAAAAAACGTGCAGCCTTATGTATGATGATGCTTAATACAAATAACAATTGAATCGTTTTCAAATGCGTTTAATGGTATAACCAAAAATGTAATATACCGAAAAAATATGCAACTCCTATATAAAAAACGTAGTAATGGGGAGTTCCGGGCAAAATTTGGAATTCCAGGTCCTATTCGGATTTTTGGAAAATATCAAATCCGTTTTGGGGGTGCCGCATTGGGATGGGCAGTTTCGGATGTTCGGGGCAGAATTTAGAATTCCGGGTTCTGTTCCGAATTTTTGTAAAATCTCAATTCCGGTTCCGAAGGTTCCTCAGTTCCGCCCATCACGTTAAAAAATAACTAAAAGTTGGCCATTATAAGGAGCCTCTCCATTTAAATGGCACCGTGCACTATAATAGCCATTTATTGATTTAATTTCACTTCATATTATAGACTAGTGCGGAATAAGCGTCTTTTACTGTACGATAGAGGGTACAAAAAGAAAAAAATAAAATTTGAAAAAATCTTAGCTTTCTTAGTTTCTTAAGTTTAAAGCTATACTTCATAAAAATTGCTACACGATGATATGTTTCACTACGTTGAAGTGCTGTAATATATCAGTTTGTGCTAAATAAGTTTTTGTTTTTTAATTAAACGTCACAATAGTTTAAAATCACCACTAAAATAGTATTATCCTGAATAGTGATTTCGAATTAGTAAAAATAAAGATGAAATTTGTGCTTTTAAACTAATTTTAAACCTACATAGTTTTTTTAATGTTTTGCTTGTAAAACTATTCAAAACTTACAAATTAATTTTAAAAAGTCCATTCCAAACTTTTAAATTAAGCATTTTCTGTAATTGAAACATTAAAAAACTGGGAAACAAGCGCGCCAGCAGCGCCGTACCTACGAAGCGGCAAAAAAGTAAAAATCCCCAAAAACTGCTTTTGCTTTCGCAATATTTAAAAATTATTTAAAAAATTTTGAAAAGAAGGGGTCGAGACTTTAAACCAATAAATACTTGAAATATTTTAAACCGTAAAATGTACTAGTCGCTCGCTGTTTCTCAATTTTCCCTCTACATATGATTGGCGCTAGTAGTTATGTACCCTCTTCCTAACACTAAAAAACCCTTATTCCGAACTAGTCTATATATACTCACAGTCTCAACCACAAGTGTAATACTGTCAGGGCCGCATGAGTTTTTTATTGTGGAACAGTATTGCACCAACACGGAAAAACTCATGCGGCCCGGACAGTTTTACACTTGTCAGTATATATGAAATGAAATTAAATCAATAAGTGGTTATTATAATGGCTTCCTCTACATTTTAATTCGCCGAATTAAAATGGCTACTATACTATGCCATTGTAATGGACAGTGCCATTTAAATGAAGATGCTCATTATAATGGCCTCTATTATTCTTACTTTTTTAAATATGTGTTGCACATTTTTCGGTATATAATATATTTTTGGTATAACTACCAACAGAACTTGGTGTGTTTTTGAAACTTAATTATTTTAAAGTTATTCTCGAGCGAAGTTAAGCTTTTTTAAAGCTTCGGTAAATTTGCGTAGATTTGCTTTATTTCTTGTACTAATTTCATAAAAAATACAGAGCAATACTAACTTTATATAAAAAACTTATTGAAAATGATAAAGATATTATTTTGTGTGAGATCTTAATGTAGGATGCTGAATAAAATATTTAGTGGAAAAATAACCTAATTTAGCTTTTCGATTAAAAATGAAAATTCAATCTATATTCTCCAATCTCAACACCCGATTAATTATCGCTGTAACTTCAACTGCTAATACTTCAACGTTGCACCATCGCCTGTTGACTTTACAATATCCATTTTATAAAAAAAATCTTGGAAAGATCATAATGACGGGAATGGTCGCAATAAAATGTTTTCGGTGGCAGTCGATCTCGCAATTCAAAACGCCAGACGCGTGTTCTGCCACTGTGAATTGTCACGATCATCAGGCTAGGTTGCACCATCACCCGTTGACTTTACATAATACGCATTTATAAGCGCTTTCTGCCGCAGAGCTACGCTTACCTAGACAGTAGTGCCTTGGAACAGCTGATATAACTGCTAATATCGCAGTGCGGAACGTATCCGGGGTGTATGTCCATGTATATTTCCACAGCCAGAGCGTATGCAGATATGCTAATTCCCAGAAAATAGAAGAAATTTAGAGCATAACTGACCCAAATTTTGGTTTTTATTAAGTTTCCCATTTTAAACGAAGGTTTTGTCGGTAATGGCGAGGTAAATATAATATATTGGAGCTAAAATAAAAAAAAATTAACATGTTTTACAATTTGCCAAAACGGTTCAATTGAGAAAAACTAAAAGCCTGGTTTCAGAAAAACTAAACATTTCAGAAATATCCTTGGAATTTTTAAAATTATATTTAAAATTTTGTCTTTTGGAAGAGTGATAAACACTAAAAATCTTGTCCAAAAGACTGACCAACGTTGTATAAAAACCGAAAAAAACCGCCAGATCTGAAAAATTTTATCAACACGTTGTCAACGTCTAAAAGTTTCAAGGCAATAGTCCAAAACAAAAAAGAAGGCTAAGAAAACATGTTAAAAATTATATATTATATTATTTGGTTTTTTCTTTGGGTGCTGAACGGTGTACAAGTACGACTTTTGAACCAAGCTTTAAACCTCATTAAAATATTAAAAAGCAACACATATCCTTCAAAACCTTGTTTTGACTTTTGGAAACTTCAAACGTTCAATATTGAACGTTTAAAGTGTTTAAAAGTCAATAACAAAAAGTCAAAGCAAGGTTTTGTTTGAAGAATATCTGTTGCTTTTTAATATTTTGTTTTGAACATGATCATTCATACTAGTGATGTTCCTACCCTAATTATCATACTCTGGCCATTTAAACAGAGAGCTCTCCAGAGCTTTAAATTTTAAACGAGTTTGAGCTCATTTAACCGTGTTTTATCCTCTTAGGATTTTTTAAAATTCGCTCTGGAGGACCTTTGGCAAACGGTATATCCCTCTGCAGAGCTACGAGGAAAATTACTTACTGTACTGTTACTAGTGTTTCTGTTTTGTGAAGTTCAAAACACTTAGTTTTGTGAAGTTCAAAACACTTATTTAAATGGAACTCCAGAGCTTTAGAACTTTTAAATGATCGGAGCTCCAAGCATTATAATGGTAACTAGAAGCAGCACTAGTTCACAATTCACATACACAAGGGGAAGACGGATATGAAACATAGCATTTCCTGTGTCACATGAGCCAGACAGGCCTTAACTCTTTCTGATTACAAAAGGGAAAAACGCGTCTTACTCCCAAATAGAGCGCGATAGTGTTGCTCTTGTTCTGCCCCACACGAAGCACGAGACGCGATTTACATTCGGCGTCTGAAACGCGCGAAAGATCAGAAAGAGTTAAACTTGGTTTATACTTTGGTCTTCAAAGTTAACTTTTGACAGCTGTCTTTTGTCTTTTAAACAACATGTTTATAATTTTTCAACCAACTTTTGGGGACAACTTTGAACCAAATTTTAAGAAGCGTTAGTAGTTTCTCTCAAAGGCAAAGTTTCGAGACACTTTCGGATTGTACAAAAGCTGTCCTTTGGATTTTTTAATTGATTAAATTATCAACCAGGCTTTTGAAAGAAAGAAATTTATTTTTAGCAAAAAAAAACAAAAACAAAAGCATGTAATATTACATAACTTTCACACACAGTTTTAAGTACATGGAATTTATCACAAGCACAGTACAATATAAAAATATTACAATATATTAGTAAATATTTTACATACTACAAAAAAGAAAACAGACAAAACACTTGATGGGAGACCCCAAAAGGGGGAGGTAAAAAAAAAATCTATGTAGTAATGAGCAATAGAAAACAAAAATTTTCTGAAAAAGTAATATGAAATTTTTGTTACAAAACTAGATCATGAACTAAGTGTACTGTGTGCGATCCACAAGCAACACAGTTCACTATAAATTAGGTGTCCTACACCGTTTGTATCTGCTTTACCTAACAAAAAAAAATATCTCCCATCAGTAAGCCACATGTGGCTGGTGCAATTGTTTGGTGAGAAAAAATAGGGATCCATAATGATAACGAATTAAAACATTTAATTTTACTGTTGTGTAAAAAACAAGTCGATTGGAAATCGTTATTATTATCAAGAATATATATATATATATATATATATTCTTGATAATAATAACGATTTCCAATCGACTTGTTTTTTACACGACGGTAAACCAAATGTTTTAATTCGTTATCATTATGGATCCCTATTTTCTCACCAAACTTAATTGCGCCCACCACATGTGGCGCTACCTGATGGGAGATATTTTTTTTTGTTAGGTAAAGCGGATACAAACGGTGTAGGACACCTAATTTATAGTGAACTGTATATAGATCGCACACCGTACACTTAGTTCATGATCTAGGTTTTTTATAACAAAAATTTCATATTACTTTTTCAGAAAATTTTTGTTTTCTATTGCTCGTACTCATAGATTTTTTTTTACCTCGCCCTTTTGGGGTCTCCCAAAAGTGTTTTGTCTGTTTTTTTTTGTAATATGTAAAATATTTACTAATATATTGTAATATTTTTATATATTCTGTGCTTGTGATAAATTCCATGTACTTAAAACTGTGTGTCGAAAGTTATGTAATATTACATGCTTTTGTTTGTTTTTTTTTGCTAAAAATAAATTTCTTCTTTCAAAAGCCTGCGATTAATAATTTAATCAATTAAAAAATCCAAAGGACAGCTTTTGTTATCCGAAAGTGTCTCGAAATACCTTTGAAAAGAAACTACTAACGCTTCTTAAAATTTGGTTCAAGTTGTCCCCCAAAAGTTGGTTGAAAAATTATAAACATGTTGTTTAAAAGACGAAAGACAGCTGTCAAAAGTTAACTTTGAAGACCAAAAGTATAAACCAAGTTTAACTCTTTCTGATCTTTC
>JASAMX010029640.1:0-19341 GCA_030248175.1 Microlaimidae sp. YZB2_3 | reverse complement strand
GGAATATCACGGTTTTGTGATCTTACAAATTGGGTTGTCGGTCAGGATGTATGTGCAAGATCTTACAAATTGGGTTGTCGGTCAGGATGTATGTGCAAATTTTATTTAAAACAATTATAACAAAGTCGAATAAAATCTATATGACTTGAAATTAAAAACATAGATACAACTACACGGAGAATCGATTTGAAGATCACGATTTTGGGATTTGACGAATTGTGCGGTAAATCATTATGTATATGCCTTGGGGCATGAATTTTTTCCCTTTAAATATACCCCCTTAAATGAAATCCTGGATATGGCGATGGTCAATAATCCATCCAGGCACCTTCAAAATTTGCAAGATGTAAAATCTGCCACTGCGCCACAGATATTACTCCAAATTTAGATATTATTGCAAAATATTACCGCTACAGGTAACCAACCACCGCGTTGCGGTATTAAAGTTTTATCTGAAAATAATTATACACAAATCATCAAATAAGTAGTGTTGTTGTATTTTAGAACACTATGCCAAGCTCAGTCTATTTCGCAGTCTATCGGTCTAGAAATGCCTAGTCTAATGCCTGTCGCACCAGCCTCCGCCAGACCATCGCCTACTAATTGGAAAGTCGCCCGGACGGACCAGCGTCGCTCTAACAGAATGGCGGCGAGATCAAAAGAGTCGGCGGCGAGATCAAAGGATTCGGCGGCGAAATCAAAGGATTCGGCGGAGGTCACGTGTCCAACACAGCCGGAGACGGCGGCCAATCCGCTCCTGGGCAAGCGCAAACGACTCCCGCTCTACGATGAGCTGGACGAATGCCCGTCTTCTCCGTTGGCTCCGCCCCCCGCGACGGCCAATAAGCGAAGAAAGGCCGATGGGAAATGGAGTGGGTGTTTTTTTATATATGTGACAGTGTCTGTGTGTGTGGCGTGTAGAATTTAAAGTCGAATAAATTGAGTTTATGAAGAAAAACTTTGGCTAAAAACTGGGCGATACAACATTTACAACCCGTAATTTCCAGCATTTGTAACTCATGGACTACCGTGCTGCGTTACACTATCACCGGCCAGCTTTACATTACGTAACTCGGAATTGATAAGGGGTCATTAACAATTATAGTTTCGAAACATTATGACAACGGGAATTGTTACACAATTTGCTACGCATGTTACACATTTTGTTTCTATTCTTAAGAAAATCTCTAGAGAAACCGCAAGAATGAGTTTCCAAACCACAGGCAAAATTCTTTTTTAACCTTGGAATTATGTTCTACTTTTGAAAAAGTTTACTTTTAAAAAAATGTTTGACATGTTTTAATATGATAAAATAACTAAATAATTATGTATTTAAAGAAATTAATGGGAAATATGAGGCAAAAAAATCCGTTTTTGACTCAAAGAATTCGAAAAAAAGTTACTATTATTTTGATTTTTGACCGAAAAAAGAAAAAAATGCAAATGCAAAAATATGCCAGGCGCGTGGCATTATCGTGTAGCATTATACTTTATTCTATTAGGATTTTTAAACTCACTAATTTTTACTTTCTGCTTAGAGCGAAAGAAAGAAGCCGCTAACAGTAAAGAAAGTGACTTCAAAGAAATCGGAGCTACGATTCCGGCACCTGATATAAATGTTTACGGAAATTCTGCCCAATCGTTAGGTAATACATTATATTTTGTTTATAAGTTTGTTTAAAAATATTAGTCGAATATTGCCGTTAAAACATAAAGAGATTAGTATTAAAATGAGTCTTAAAAAGGCATGATGTGACAACATACTGTAATATTTTTAGAAAGTTTAAAGGTTGGTTCATACTTATGACAAAACGTCCTTTGGACAAAGTCCAAAGGACAATTTTAAAAAAGCCAAAACGTCCTTTGGACAACCAAAAACGTCCTTTGGAGTTTGTCCAAAGGACAAAGTCCAAAGGACGTTTTTACGCTGTATTTGTCCAAAGGACGTTTTTTCATAAGTATCAAGAATATATAACACAAGAGAATGTCCGACTGTACACTAAATTTTTGACCAAAATTTTGCGAGAAAAGTCGCACTTTCGAATTTGTGTGCGACTTTTCTCGCAAAAATCCGCCATTTTTTGCAAGTTTTCCCGCGCTGCGATTTTTAACACAGTGTTAGTTTTCTCGCAGTGGGGACTGCGACTTCTTTCGCACTCTATGCTGCTTTATTCGCACTGCGATTATTTTCGCACTGCGAGTCTGGCCGCGCAACAAAAAAAAAGTAAAAACAACGCCCAGCAAAAATTTTGTGTTTAAATGAGTAAAAGTCGTTTTTTTTACCTTAAGATGTTAAAACTTTTTAGTTTTAATAAAATAAAGTAACTTTCCAACGTTTTAAAATTAAATAAAACAAGTTTCGAAGTGTTTTACTCCATTGAAAATGACTACCAGCGTCTGTATTTTTTTTTGTTGCGCGGCCAGACTCGCAGTGCGAAAATAATCGCAGTGCGAATAAAGCAGCATAGAGTGCTAAAGAAGTCGCAGTCCCCACTGCGAGAAAACTAACACTGTGTTAAAAATCGCAGCGCGGAAAAACTAGCAGAAAATGGCGGATTTTTGCGAGAAAAGTCGCACACGAATTCAAAAGTGCGACTTTTCTCGCAAAATTTTGGTCAAAAATTTAGTGTACAGTCGGACATTCTCTTGTGTTATATATTCTTGTAAGTATGAACCAGCCTTAAAGAATAATCCGTTGCATGTCTATTTACATGATATAAGTTGTCCCGGAGAGAGGTGTCTTTTGGATTTTTTTATTGTTAAAAACAGTTTGTTTAGACATAAAAACTAAAAGTTTGATGGCAGTTAAAAGTCATTATAAAAGAGATTTCTTTTTACAATTATCAAATCCTAAGAAAGAGCTCATCCTAACTTCCCACTCCGAAGGGGGGAAACATTGGTTAAACCCATTTTTCGAATTTGGGGATTAACGAACCCTTAGCACCACAAATTATAGAAGCAAGATGATTAAAATCAGAATGATGGTAAAATTTACCTGCCCTTTTTTCAAACTAAACTATGCTAGTTTTTAAAAATCGCTGCCATTTTCACAAAAAAAAATCTTCTAAGACACTACTTCTTTGTAATGTTTAACGGGAATTATCATTAATTTCCTCGTTTATTTTATTAAATTAAAAAGTAAAAAAATGTTTTGTGTAATAAAAATATTGCTCCACATTTTAAACATTATTCTCTTCGCAACTAAAAATTGGTTTGTTTTAGCTGTGGCATCTGAAATAGAAATTTTTGACGATGATGCTATCAAGAATCTGGTATCTTTTTCCAATGTATCCCATCTTTATACTTACCCACAGCCACAGGTTTGGTGTCAAATGGTCACCCCAATCATTTTGCTGTTTTGTACAGATATCTTTACCTCAATTTTTTATAACAAAAAATAACATTTTTTAGATTTTTGTATGAGTCTTAGTAAAAAATATTATGTTCATTTTGTTTTATCGACGTTTTAAAGCTTGAATCAACATAATATATGTTGATTCAAAAAAATCTTGATAAAACTAAAACTGCGCAATGGACTGGCATATTTTTCAATCTGCATTATAATTTTTAAAAAAAATATAATGTGACATTAATAAAATCCCTTAGTAATACCTATTTGATACACACGTTTATGACGTATCAAAATGCACCAAAATGTCCGCCCAAAAATTAGTTTTACTTTAAAGTTTAATTTAAAATATTTAAGCTTGATTAAAAAAGTTGTTTAAGTTATTTTAGCTTGTTTTTAACATTCTGACCGCCACCGGTATGGTAATAAATAAAACGTATAATACATTATACCCACGTGTGAAAACGGCAAAAAAATTTAAAGTAAATTTATGTTGAAAAATTAATTAAAATTAAAAAAAAATTATGTGCGCATATCTAACAGTATTTCACCAATATGGTTGAATTATACAAAAATTTATTAAGGTATATAATTTAATGTCTGCTATAATAAAGTGATATAATTATCACCTGAATCCACGGTACCGTTTGCGAGATCTACCAACTTAAAATTGTTTTTCAATCCTAGTTATTTTTGAGCGAACTTTATTTTTTCCAAAAAGTTGTTTCGCCAAAGTACTACTCTTTGGCTCCTAATTGTAAATTACAGTGATTGGTTTGACACTGCATTCAGTATGAGGTTCATTTGAATAATGGCGAAATAGCAACCAACAAAGATTTAGGAAACGTCCCATTGGGCGATCTAGACCAGAATGGAAATCATTTGACCAGCTTAATGCCTTTTTCAGATTTCACACTGAACCCCGCCAGTGAAAATGGTACTATATTCATAGATGTTATTGGTCAAGTCCGCTAAGTGGGGTCCACCCCCGCCCCCGCGTGGAAGGCCAAATTTTTTATGGAAGGTCCCTACGCCCCTGACTTTTTAGAGGGGTCGACCCCGGGTGCGAAATTTGAAATTTAGGGGGGGAGCGTCAGAAGGGTCCAATTTTTTAACAGTTTTTTTAAATCAATAATTTAAGTGTTTTTAGGTCTAATATTGAATTTTATAACAAAAACAGCCTATTTAGGCCTAAAAAGTCAGACTTGTGCACGGTCTGGAAATGCCCCCCACGCTTTATTGGAGATTTTGCCCCCTTCTCGTTTTATTGTCCTCCCCCCGCCAAAGAGATGAAAAAGTACCTTAAAATTATGACACCATTTTTAACCTATGATGACGCCATCGCAAATTTTTCGCAGTTTTTAGCCTATTTAAATGTATTTAAGCCATTTTAGACCTATTTTTACCTTATTTTCGCTTTTTTTGTCTTTTTTCCTCTTTTTCCTTCTTTTTCTTTTTTTTTCTTACCCCCTACTTGCCCTCCGTTTTATTGCCTCCCCCTTTCAAAAAAGTTGCCTCCTGTTCCCTCCGGTTTTTGGAATTGCCCCCCGCCCCAATAAAACCCCGGGGGAGGGGGCAGTGCACAGGTCTGAGAAGTGTATTTAAACACTGTTTCAACTAAAAAAATGTGTTTTTGACAGTAAATAAAAAAATACACTTCTAAAGTGGTTGAACGAGGAGGGGGGTCAGCCTCGCTAGGGGGGGGGTCAGGCGGCACCGCTCTTGAGCTTTGGGGGGAATGGGGGCCCTGGATTTTTTCTACGGGTGGGGGGGGGGGGTCCGAACGAAATTTTGGCTCTAGAGGGGGGGTGTGGACCCCTCTGCTCCCCCAAAACATCTATGACTATATTATGTTTGGTAGACTGTGTTGGAAATAAAATTTTTTAATTGGCGTCTTCCGTGCCCATTTTGTTCTGTATAATTTTGTAGTTACTACGTTGTAGTCATAAATCAGTATAAAATCAACGTGACTCTCTGATTTATAACGCTTTTCGCTCTGAGTTAAAGTCTTTCCGGACAGTTTTTATTGCAGAGCGTTCAGTAGTAAACCAATTGCAATAAAGAGCAAAAATTACTCATTTTTATTTACACAAAAATTTATTTTTGAATTGTTATACTTATAGAGTATTATAATATTTTAAGATATTCAAATGACGAAAATTTGACTAATTGGCGAAAAACAAGCATCAAATTATGTTTACAATAATGATATTTTTGAATTTATGTGAAATAAATTTTAAAAATTATAAAAAAAATTAAAAAAATCATTATTAAAATCAAACAAAATTTATGGCCAAATATTTTTTATGTGGGAATCGATCTCGAGACCTTTCAAAAAATTGGCAACGCGCTAACCGACTATACCACTGCAATCATGGGTTGATGAGCTCTAAAAGCGATTTATAAACAAAACCTCTGAAATAAATCGATAAATCGCATGACAGAAATATTTATGCGTTAAAAAATACAAAAGATATTATGGCCTTCCAAAAATTATAAATTTTAATAGAAATATACTATCTAGAGCTTTAACTTTTACCAAAGTAAATTCAATCAAAGTCTCACCTCAATTTTGAAAAAATTAACCCCATTTTTTATGGAAAATTGTATATTAAACCATAAATACAAAAATATTTCCATAAATTCTTACGTACGTCAAGAAGGGTAACAAAACAATTCCTCTTTATTGGAAGTATTTTCCTTAATAAATAATAAGTAGTGCATATTTCTATAGGTTTTAAAAAAAATTTCGTTACAATTTGATTTTTAATATCAATTATTTCAACTACTGCCAATAATATAATAAATGTGCGCTTTAAAATGGTGGTATTTTTGCCTTTTTAACACTCATATTAATTTTTAATTGATATATTTCTGTATTTCAAGAGATCTCGTTTGCCAAAAATCGCGATTTTCCATACTTAAGAAAACTGTCCGGAGAGACCTTAAAATATAAAAAATGGTCAAAGTTAAGAGTGTTTTGTGGCGATTATTTTCACTCATTCCGCCATGGTGGAAAAGATTTTATGCTCATTTTTGATGATCTAATTTGTGAAAAAAATGAAAATGAAACACGCGTCGCACTTCCTCATAAGTTCTCGTTGGTGTACTAGTAACTAGTACGCAAACGAGAAACCTATGATGAAGTTAGACGCGTGTTTCATAAGTAGCATACTGTCCAAGGTGTAAACGAAAGTTTAGGGCCCGTATGCAGAAATATGACTAGGGCTTAAGTCTATTTTTCAGAGGCTTGTTTCTCTAAAATGACAGAAGCTGTAGCCATAAATTTTTTTAAATAAAAAAAGCTGTTTTTACTGTTAGTAGTACCAGAATTTGTAAAAACACATTGGAATATTGAGACTAAACTTTAGTTTCAACTCAACTCTGCATACGATACGGGCCCTTGGGTAGTTTATATTTTTGAACATGTTCATAACGTAATTTTTGGACCTAACCTTCTTTTTCCTGACCGGGTCTATGAGACGTGCCTGGCTTTTTATGGTACTCCGTAGTTCTTAAATTGTAGGGTTTTTTTATTTCAAAATATCTGAATCTAGTTGTTGTTGCATTACCTAAAACTTATATTCCCTATGCAGATTATGCAAAGGGCAGGCGCTAAGACAAGCCAGGAGGGGCAAAAAATATTCACCCCTATATTGAGACTCTTCGTCAAACATTAATAACGATGTTGGCAACATTTACCGCAAGAGGGTTCACTGCATGCAGTGTTAAAAATCTGAATCTAGTGATTAATAGGACTTTTTAAAATAGAAAAAAATTAGTGAGTGCCAACAAAAAATAATGTATGTATGCATTCTCGTTATTTTGTCTACAGGATGGTGGGAGGTTTGCCAACCAGTTTTAACAGTTATATTATTCTGACAGACAAATAATTATATTCAAACGAAATCCTGTATTTCCACAACACAGTCTACTTTCAAGTGAATGACGGATGTTATAACGCCAGCGGATTGCCTGTCGCCACGACAGTTGTTCCAACCACAACAACGCCGGTGCAGATGGTACGGGGTAGTGATGGCCAGTTCCGGATGTTCCGGGCAAAATTCGGAATTCCGGTTCCTGTTCCGGATTTTCGGAAAATCTCAATTCCAGTTCGGGTTCCTGTTCCGCATTTTTGTAAAATCTGAATTTCGGTTTTGGTTCGGTTACGGTGTTCCGGGGGTTTCACAGCGTGATAGGCAATTTCGGTTCCGGATGTTCGGTGCGAAATTTGGAATTGCGGTTCCTGTTCCGGATTTTTGAAAAATTTTAATTCCGGTTTCAGTTCCGGATTTTTGTAAAATCTCAATTTCGGTTTTGGCTCGATTCTGGTGTTCCGGGGGTTTCACAGCGTGATAGGCAGTTTCGGTTCCGGATGTTCCGTGTGAAATTTGGAGTTCCGGTTCCTGTTCCGGATTTTCGAAAAATGTTAGTTCCAGTTCCGGATTTTCGGAAAATCTCAATTCCGGTTTTGGTTCGATTCTGGTGTTCCGGGGGTTTCACAGCGTGATAGGCAATTTCGGTTCCGGATGTTCCGGGTGAAATTTCAATTCCGGTTCCGGTTCCTGTTCCAGATTTTTGAAAAATTTCAATTCCTATTTCGGTGGTTCCGCAGTTCTGCCCGTCACTAGTACGCCGACCTGTGCACTCCCCTCCCCCCCCCCCTTCGGGGTTATAATGCGGGGGCAATTCCAAAACGGGAGGGGGGCAACTTTTTTGAAACGGAAGGGGGAGGCAAACAGGGGGGAAGAAAGAAAAAAGAAAGGAAAAGGGAAAAAGGACAAAAAAAGCGAAAATAAGGTAAAAATAGGTCTAAAATAGCTTAAATTGATTTGAAATAGGCTAAAAACTGCAAAAATTTCGCAATGATGGCGTCATAATAGGTAAAAAAATGGCGTCATAATTTTGGGTACTTTTTCATTTTTTCGCGGGGTGGGGGCAAATCCTCCAATAAATGGGGGGGGGCATTTTCAAACCGTGCACAGGTCTGAGTACGGGGTCTTTGGAGCCGTCAACGGAGAACTTAGAACCGACGGAAAAATTGGAACTTCGGCCGAAAGTTCAAAAACAATTGTTTGGGTTAAGGTTTAGGCTTTGACTTAGGCTTAGGAATAGGTTCTAGCGGTTTTCATTTTCGACTCCATGTTCTCCACTTTGGGTTCTAAATTAGCCCTTTTTGGCTCTAAGTGCCCGTGGCTCCAACGACCCTAAATCGCACAGAATTTGAGCGGAAATACAACGGGGCGCGAATTAGAGTCCAGGGGCACCACTGCGGATCCATGCATTTCGGCTGCCGGACCGGAAGAGAATACTGGACAGATGTTTTTAAAAGTAAGTTTTTTTTTTGTTTGTTGGAAAAAGAAAATGGAATTACAAGCTTTATCACTATTATTTTCTATAATATTATTATATGGGGTTTAACGACTCTAGTTTCTAAGGGCCGGTTCACACCGTAATGGCATCTGGTACGGTAGCTTGCAGCTAACACGGGCGTTTACATTATTACACTGTCATTTTTGCTGTGGTGTAAACTGTGTGCGCCGTGCGCACCTATCAGCAGCCATTCTGGTGTGAACCGGACCTTAATGTCAAATGAATGCCACTGGCGCCTCAAATTTTTTCGCTAGTAAAACCTTAAAATTTTGGGTCTAGACGTCAGGCTGGCGTCGAATTCATCGCCCAAAGTACAAAGCGTGTGATCTTTTTTTCCCGACAAGACCAATAAACCATTTTATTCCTAAAGTTTGAAGAGGCGAGTTTAAGGATTTTTCTCGGATTTCGCTTTGCTTGCTATGTATTTATTAATTTTAAAAGTCGCTGTATAAACACATTTTATTTTAATTATTGCTATTTTTATATTTAATTATTTTGAAAATTGCTGCTTAAAAACATTTATTTTAAACCACATCACGAACTATTATGCTGAACCTTTAATTTAAAATTCGTACAATATTATAAAACAACATATTATTTTATTATCCGCATCCGCGGACATCCGCATTTGTCAGCGCTATTTTGAAATTTACGTTTTTTACACGGATATTTTCAGATTGTTTGTCTAGTTTATTTTTACTTGTAAAGTTTTAAATAATTCATTTTTTTTAGAAATTAGCTGATAATTTCAAAAAACACTACAGGAGAATGAGAGCCGTACAGGCCGCTCAACAGTGTGCGGGCGATCGCACTTTCGAATCCCAGCAAGATTTCGGGTTACAGCGGCAGTATGGTGCGGAGTATTTGCACGCCGGCACAGCTCGCGAGCGCTTTCATTCCGACTCGGCGGCGCTTCGCGTCGTCTGCAGCGATGGCAGTGTTCAGGCGGCTGCAACATGGGCCGCACCGGCGGAGTATTACGCGGCTCCGAGCGGGCTCGGCACTGGATTGTACCGACAACCGTCACAGCTGCTGCAGACCTATCAACCTCTTCTGCCTCACCAAAGCGGAGGAATGGCGTCGCCCGCCCTCGGTGGAAATAACCAGCAGCAGCAGCAGGCGGAAAGTCGATTATTTCAACAGCCGCCAGCTCCGCAAGCGGTCGGCTCTTCTCTCGTCGTGAGCGGAAATAACCCGCGTCTGTTCCCGGTTAAGCAGGCGGACGGATCCCTGCAGTGGATGTGGTTCGTGCCGATGGACCGAGAACCCCAAGGCGGATTCCCGCAAGCTGTTAGGAACAGATTAAGCAGCGCGATATAATTATTAAGATTATCAGGCAATAATTGAGCTTCATAATAAGCTAATAAAGAACAACAAATTGTTATAACAACTAAAATTATTTTTATAAGTGTAATATCGGTTGGTTGTGTCTGTGTGTTTTATTATTAAGATATTATAGGTAAGTCTGTTCGAAAAATATACATAATATATGGAACAAAACAGAAAAGGTCCTATTCGCAAACGAATCTATTAAATCTCTCCCTTCGCTTAGTTTTTTGCATTTTATTTTGGTAAACTTTTGTAAAGTTAATTTTTTCAAAAAAAAACAATTATAATTTTTTGTAGCGGCTTTTGATTTGTAATTTTATTATTTAGCAAATACAGACCTGTGCACTGCCCCCCAGGCTTTTATGGGGGGGCAATCCCAAAACGGGGGCAACTTTTTTGAAACGGGGGAGAACAAGCAGGGGAGAAAATAAGGAAAAAATAGGTCTAAAATGGTTTAAAATGCATTGAAATAGGCTAAAACCTGCAAAAAATTTGCGATGATGGTGTCATTATAGGTCAAAAATGGCGCCATAATTTTAGGGTACTTTTTCATTTTTTGGCGGGGGGGGGGACAAAAAAAACGAGGGGGGAGCAAATCCTCCAATAAAGCGGGGGGATTTCCAGACCGTGCACAGGTCTGGCAAATATTACTGTACTCTAGATTTTGCAATACCTTTTTATTAAAACCGTAGTTAAACTTCATCGTGCAACGGCTTTAAAAGAATGAATTTAGTGAAATATTACCCTTGTCTTGGGTAGTTCAGTGGCAGAAGGTTCCATTAGTGAGGAAAAAGGTCGTTGGTTCAAACCCAGCTTCAAGCTCACATTTTTTTCAATTTAATTTAAAAAAATGGGTCTCAAAGGAAAAGACTACAATAATATTCGCTAAATAATAAAATTAAAGAAACAGTTGTGAATAAATACAAAAAAAATCGGGAAAAAACTTAAAGAGGTGAAAGTAATTAATTTTTATTGATCGTTTTTGTACGAAAATTTTTAGTCAGCTAGAGTTCGCACTAAAAATTGTGCTTAATGTGAAATACCTATAATTTTTTTGTATTTATCAGAGGTGGAGTAACATTGAAGTTATCTCTTTAACGGCGACAAAACCAAACTGCCGGTTTCACAATGTGCGGCTTAATAATTATATGTACATTATATTAACAACTTAATGTTTAAAAAGCTATCTAGTTTTTAACTTTATTTGAAAAACTAAAATTTTATTTTAAAATCTTAGCGTGTTTTTTCTATCTCTTAAAAACACTATTTGCATAAAAGTTTAATTTGTATAGCTTTTAAACTTTAATTTTTTTAAAATTCCTTGTCAAATACCGTAAAAACTCTATTTTTGTGGTATAATATGCAAATTTTTATTCAACGACTTCGCTTTTTATTTAAATGCACTTTGCTAACACTACAGTTTTGGGTGTGAGTTTCTAACGCACCAGCATTTTTGTATTTAACGCACGTTACACACATTTTTTGTATTTGATATATCTAAGTTGTGTAATTTTTTTATTGACTGTATGTTATTTTTTGCTATAGATTTCAAAAGTGATATAATTTTTGGTTGTGGTAATTAGTTTGCAGGGATGAGGGCAGGATAGCAGGGTGGGCTTCATAGGTGAGAAAGGGGGGGGGGCAGCGTCGGGTCCACCCCACCTTCTCTAGCCTCGAAATTTTAGGAGACCCCCAAGACGAAAATCTAGGGGCCCCCGCTCCCCCAGATTTCCGAACTTTTTACCCCTGACCCCCCTCTAGAATTTAAAATCTGACCCCCCCCCTTCCGGAAAATATAACTATAGATGGGAGTAGGGACGTAACCAGGGGGGCGCCCCCTTCCCGAAAAGGTCAGACGGAAGGAAAAATAAGAAAGTGGTTGGGCGCAGAGGGCGGCCGGTCTTACCCCCGCCTCCCCAAAATGGTCGCTAGATGAAAATTTCCGGAGCTAAAAATCCAAAATTTTCTAGCGCCTCTCTAATCGCTCGGAACCAAACTATAAAATAGTTTTGGTACCACAATTGACCCCTAAAAAGCGAAGAAAAAAAAATTCTGCATCGCTTCGCTCAGCGGTCAAGTTCTATACTATGCATATTTCCGGCTATTTATCATGCCTAATGTTATGGAAAAAACTACAATAATTTTAATAAACAATAAATACTACTACACATCAGGCAAAATAAACAATAATATTTGGTTGATTTGTGTATATACCTTTTCCCCTCCTAAAATTTCCAGCCGCCCAGCAATAGCTCGGTAATTTTTTCCATATAAGTACCCTTAAAACCATGGAGATGCTGCTCGTCTGCTTTGGTTTACAGTGTAAGTGTAGCCAGGTGGTCTGAAACATACTTGGGCAAGGGGGGGTTAACTCCCCCCCCCAAATTCTGAGAAGGGGGTTTAACCCCCCCCCCAACTCAGAAATGGGGGGGGGGGAGAAAAAGTTAACCCCCCCCCAATTTCGGAAAAATGAAGAAAAAAATGTCTTTAAAATGACTTCTAACTGCCTCCAAACTTAAGTTTTGAGGTCAAAATGTATGTTTTAAGCAATAAAAAGCTCAAAAATGCAATAAAAAGGGCTTTTTGACCTAAAATTAGCGTTTTTTACCTATTTTTCCTTCAAAATCGAAAAACGATATGGGTAAAATACACTCCAGAAAAAAAACAATATGGGTATTTTGCGTTTCTCGGATTTTAACCCCCCCCCCCCCTAATTTGGGGTTTAACCCTCCCCCCCTCACTCCGGACCAACTTGCCCATGTATGGTCTGAAAGGTCTTTAAATCCCTTTTTTGTGAAATCCAAGCTCTGCCAATACCTGCTAATGTAATTTTAATTTTTAACTAAGAAAAAATGTTTTTACCGCTAAAAACATTAGATAATACGCTCTTAGGCCAAAAACAGTATTATACAGCTTTATCTACGTTTACCCTTGCTTTTTTAACCCTTTTAAAAATTAGGGGATTCCGCCCCGTCCCCAAAAAGAAATTTCGGGGAGAGGGGGAGCTCCCCCTCCCCCCGAAATTTTGTTTGTGTTAAAATCCCCCCCAAATGAATTCCTGGGTACGTCCCTAGGTGAAAGGAGGGTTGGAGTTATACTTCCCAAAACTAACAAAGCTGGCTACATCCCCGGGGGAGGGGTGGTTACAGTATACCCCCCTTAAAAAATCCCAATTAGTGTCGACAACCTCCTCCCTAAAATTTGGGGGTACCCCTACCCCGGACACTCCCCCCTAAAATTTGGGGGGTTACCGTAATGAAAACGTTAAAAATGGGTATTTAAGGTATACCCCAAAAAATTTTTGAGACACCTGCACCCCCCCCCACCCAAATTTTTGGGGTGGAATATAACTCCTTACCCAAAAATCCGGGAAACTGCCCACCTTTGCCTTTACCCCCGTCCCCAAAAAACCCAAGCTTTACTCCGCTAGATTTACCCCCTCGCTTCCCGGGCCATATTCACGATTTCCTTTATGTAGATTTATCGTCTTGCTTTAATATTGAGTCTTATTTGTATTGTGTATTGTTTGTCAGTGGCGTCGGCGTGTCCGGGGGAATTTCAGGGAAAAAACCTTTAAGGGGAATTAAACGGGGCTAAACCCCCCTCCCAGGGGGGTTCGCCTTGTTTAAGGGGGAGAGATCTTATTAAGGGAGTCCGGCGGGCGACCACCCCCCTTCTCCCCCCCCCTCACCTTTCCCCCCCCCCTCCGCGTGGGACGCTATTGTTCTTGTTTCCATAGGTAGGCAATTTGCATGCAGTGTCTTAATTTTTTATCTAGGAGTTGCACATTTTTGGTTATATTATTTATTTTGGGTAGTATCGCCCTCATAAATATCTGCCGCTTGTTTTTACGGCCAAAAATACGCCTAGGTTTTTATATACGCGAAAACGAGCAACAAAACTCAGTTAATGTTCCCTCCCCCAGCAAAAATCGAAAGTAGTTAAAATTATACTCCTTTTTATAACATTTAAATTTTTTTGTGTGTTTTCATATTGTATCCTTTTTATAAAACTTTTCATATTTTTTTGTTTATTCTAACCAGTTGCTTTAGTAATATACTTACTTTTTACTAAAGGTAAACTCAACGTGGCTGCAACAGTTGTTCGTTGGATTAAAAAAATTCCCCATTAAGTAACAACTCAAATCACGAGAATATGACGTCACTTTATCAAACAAATACTCCGTATTAAATTGAATCTAATTGGCTGATAAAGTGACGTCAGATTCTTGCGATTTAAATGGTTACTTAATATGGGGCATTTTTTTAATCCAACGAACAACTGTTGCAGCCACGTTGGGTTTACCTTTAGTTTTTATATTATCTACTGGAACCTGTTCATGATAAAATATTTTGTTTGTACCGAAATTTTGATAAAAATATTATCTGGTAATTTTTATATTAAATATTAATTTTCCTAATACTGCGATTGTTTTTAATGGTTTACAATAGTAATTTAGAAACATTTATGTCCAATAAATTTTTTGCTTGACGATGTAGTTTGGCAAACAAATACAAATAATATAATGTTTCTTGAAACTTTTCGAAACGGAGTTTTGGAGCTCCGTAGCGAACGTTTAGCTCTGCCTTATTTTTGTATTTTTATGAATAATTAAAGGATTGCTGACATAGCTGGCTTAGTATTGTTATTAAATTACTAAAGCATTTATGTTTATTCTAAAATAAGTTAAATTTTAAACTCATAATTAAAATACTCCTAATCGTTAAAGTTATGCAAGGTTACATATCAGAAGCTAAAAAATATCTCTAAAATAAATTGTTTGTTTAAAAATTGAATTTCATTAAAACTTTGAAATAATTCAAAACACGTTTTAAATATAAATAAGCCTTAAATTGCTTATTTAAGTTGCCGGAGCTTCAGAGCATGATATTCGAGGGTAAGGGCATCATCGCTAATAAAAAGGAATTAGAAAAAAATATTGCGAAACTTAGTAAGCTTGAAAATAAACTGTTGTATGCAAAGTACTTGGTAACCAACCAAGAAGAGTCTCAAACCGTGGTGAAATTTTTTCGCCCCTCCTGGCTTGTCTCAGCGCCTGCCCTTTGTATAATCTGCATAGGGGAGATAAGTTTCAAGTAATGCAACAACAAGTACATGGTAAACCGTAGGAAAAACCTTATCAAATTATTAGCTTATTACCTTCGGTTTTTTATGCTTCATTACATAGGTGGGCAGCCTCTCAGAATTTAGGGGGGTATACCCGACCCTCTAAATTTGGTGGGGGGAAATGTTTTGGCGTATAGGGTTGTGCATTTAATGTCGGCACTTTTCCAAATTGGGCATTTTTTATTTTGGACTATATCTTTGGTAATCCTGGAAACAATACGACGTTTGATAGCTCAAATGAGAGCTAATTATATGTAGATGACTGCCGTGAGCTTTTTATTTGTTATATTGTGATATTTTCTAGTGAAATGTGTGATTTATAAAAAATAAAATTGTTACTCGTTTTTAGAACATGGGCATTTCATAAAAACGCAATAAATTGGTTTAAAAATTAAATTCTCCTGGTAAAATTTAGTCTATTTTCAGAATTTTTAGTCCCCGTGGTTCTACGTTGCATCTGTGGGGAGCAATCGTTATAAAATAAAATCGTGTAATTTCGGCACACATTGCTGTCTGCTGCTAAAACCAGAGCATCTATAACCGTTAAAAATAATATTTAGGTTCTAATTTTACCTGAATTTCGTTGGAAGTTTTGTTTTTTTGTTATTTTAAAATTTTTCCCAAATTACAAAAAAATAACAATTTGTTTTCAGTCGTTTCGATCGATAGTTTAGGTAAAAACGGGTTGAATTAAGTGGTCGGATGTTAAATTGTAATTGTAAATAGTTAAAAGACAACGGTGAAATGTTTAGGGGCAAAAGCACTGCACTTTATTTCCATTAAGTGGGTCATTTTAAAAAGTGCCGAAATTAAATGCACTTTTTTCCCAAATTACAAAAAATAGCAATTGTTTTCAGTCGTTTTGAGCGATAGTTTAGGTAAAAACAGCGGGGGTAAATTAAGTGGCACTTAAACTCGATTAAATGGGTACCCTTTAAAAAGTGCCGAAATTAAATGCACTTTTTTCCCAAATTACAAAAAATAGCAATTGTTTTCAGTCGTTTTGAGCGATAGTTTAGGTAAAAACAGCGGGGGTAAATTAAGTGGCACTTAAACTCGATTAAATGGGTACCCTTTAAAAAGTGCCGAAATTAAATGCACTTTTTTCCCAAATTACAAAAAATAGCAATTGTTTTTAGTCGTTTTGAGCGATAGTTTAGGTAAAAACAGCGGGGGTAAATTAAGTGGCACTTAAACTCGAGTAATTGGGTACCCTTTAAAAAGTGCCGAAATTAAATGCACTTTTTTCCCAAATTACAAAAAATAGCAATTGTTTTCAGTCGTTTTGAGCGATAGTTTACGTAAAAACAGTGGGGGTAAATTAAGTGGCACTTAAACTCGATTAAATGGGTACCCTTTAAAAAGTGCCGAAATTAAATGCACTTTTTTCCCAAATTACAAAAAATAGCAATTGTTTTCAGTCGTTTTGAGCGATAGTTTAGGTAAAAATAGCGGAGGTAAATTAAGTGGCACTTAAACTCGATTAAATGGGTACCCTTTAAAAAGTGCCGAAATTAAATGCACTTTTTTCCCAAATTACAAAAAATAGCAATTGTTTTCAGTCGTTTTGAGCGATAGTTTAGGTAAAAACAGCGGGGGTAAATTAAGTGGCACTTAAACTCGATTAAATGGGTACCCTTTAAAAAGTGCCGAAATTAAATGCACTTTTTTCCCAAATTACAAAAAATAGCAATTGTTTTCAGTCGTTTTGAGCGATAGTTTAGATAAAAACAGCGGGGGTAAATTAAGTGGCACTTAAACTCGATTGAATGGGTACCCTTTTAAAACTGCCGAAATTAAATGCGCTTCCCAAATTACAAAAAATAACAATTTGTTTTCGGTCGTTTTGAGCAATATTTTTGGTGACATAGGGTAAAACTATGGTTTTAGAATATAGTGCTTCATATCACATCTTGTAAACGCAAATATAAATTGTAAAACACTTATTGCACACCGTTTTTGATGATTAATTGGTTGTAATCTAAAAAATTTCCGAAATTAAATGCACCTTTTTCCATAAAAATATTTACAATTCCGAGAATTTCTCTCCAATTTATTTGTTCACAATTCTGAAATTATGTATACACTTAAACACTAGGATGCTAAAGCGTTTTAAACAAATATTAAAGTGCATAATACAAACTACAATTGGTTGTAGGCGTCTTATTTTTTCATTGAAGTTTGGGAGAAAATTGTCGAAATTAAATGGTTTTCGATACACTACTTTTAAACATCATATCTTTGCAAATTTTTCATAAAAAAAAAACGAAATTTTATATGCACGCCCTCCACGCCTTGAGGCGTGAGTTCAAGTGATTTTGATGTTTATGTGTTTTATTTTAACCAAATTTAACGTCTTTAAAAGTACCCGTCATTTTGTGTCAATTTTGCTCATTTTGATACCACTTGGCATTTTAGCTGTAACTTTTTGCCAGTTATACGTTGAACAACAAGTAGAAGCTTAAATTAAAGAAAATTGTCTGGAGATAATGATAGGTTTTTAAAATTTTGAAAATCATGATTTTTTGACTGAGAAACAATCGATTGTTTGTAAAGTGCCGAAATTAAACGCATAGCATACATTTAATTTCGGCAATTTTCCATTTTTTTTAAAAACTGATTTAATTAACTTAAAAAAACAACTTTCGTACAGTGAAACTTTTATGGCGTAACGCAGTATCGTACAAGCTTCAAAATGAGCTATAAACATGAAAATCGGACCATACAGTGAAAAGTTACATTAGAAAAACAAAAAAGTGCCAAAATTAAATGCACTACCCTACTTAAAATACCCCATTTTTAGTGTTTTTATATAGTACTGGGACCCTCCAAACTTTAAGAATGATCTTGCTCGCCAAAGACAAAAGAAATTGGGCTAAATGAAATATCATTGCAAAGCTTACAGTCCGGGGAATGTCGTAAAGGGTTAAATTTAGAAAAATTTTGCATGGACATTTTCACAAAAGGGGGAAACACATTGACTTTGGAAATTAAAAATTTTTTGTCTCTGAATTGACTCGCACTAATTGAAAAGAGTAAGTAGCCAATGTAAAACCAGAATGTGATGTTCTTGTTAATAGACAAGTTAAACTTAAAAAAGGCTAGTTAAACTTAAAATAGTCTAAAAGTTTTTGGCCTAAGAGCGTATTATCTAATGTTTTTAGCGGTAAAAAAATGTTTTCTTAGTTAAAAATTAAAATTACATCAGTAGACATTGGCTGGATTTCACAAAAAAAAAGGATTTAGAGACCTTTTAGACCCCTGGCTACACTTACACTGTAAACCAAAGCAGATGAGCGGAGGGTGGTCAGATTTCAAATTCAGCTCCTAAAATTTTATCATCTGGCGACCATTTCGGAGGGGTCCGGCACAAAAGAGTCCCGGCACAAAAGAGTCCTGAAAAAAATCGCAGCTGGCACAAAAGAGTCCTGGCACAAAAGAGTCCTGGCACAAAAGAGTCCTGGAGAAAATGCGTTCATATGCCCAAGCGCTGCAAGCGCTGAGGTCGGCACAAAAGAGTCCTGGCATAAAATCAATTTTTCACAGCTAACATACAATGTTCACACCTTAGCTGTCTTCCAGTTTTTTATTTGTTTTTTTTTAATTAGCCTCTTAAAAGGTTGTGTGAAGAATTCGTCGGGTAAAAAATTAATGTTTTAAAGCATTTTTATTAGTTATTAAAACGATTAAAGCTTTGTAAAGCGTTTAAAAAATAAGAAAAAATCATTTTTGTATTTGGGTATAAATCATAATATTGAATTAGTGTTTTTGTCATAATTGAGTGTCAAACAAAATCATGTCTAAATAATGATTTTAGTTGGCATAAATTTTTTGTTCATAGTTAAAATATTACAATTTTTATCAAACAAGTGTTTTAATCTTAATTGTAAGGACGACCAGATGTAAGACGACAAGATGACCAGACCACTTGGACTTTTTGCGTGCCATTGCGCACAACTACACATTTAAAAAAAAACAAAAAAACACAAAAAGACACTCTTTCCGCCCATTTGGTGATTTTTAAACAAATAATGAGTAAAAAACAAACACATATGGTTATACCTCTGGACCAATACAGGTTGCTGTATTTTTTCACCAACTATTTAGTATTTTTTAATTTAATTATTTTGTGTTTTTTAAATAAATATTTGGTTGATTTTTCC
>JASAMX010029639.1:0-30353 GCA_030248175.1 Microlaimidae sp. YZB2_3 | reverse complement strand
AAAAACAAAAGGTAAAAGAAACAGGTGAATTAAAATTATTATGTAATATTACATTTTTAAAATATTGCAAACTAAACTCGTAAACGCTTTGTGAATACGATTTCAAGAAAATGAAAATTGCAAGGCATCAGTTAAAGTAGCAATTACCTATTTTAATAATTGCCATTAATTTTACTTGATCAATATCTTTACCGGAATTATAGTTATCATATGATAAGGAAAAAAAATTTAAACGGCGGACAGTCACACAGAAATCAAAAATATTTTCTATTTTTTTAAAAGACATTCCGGTGATAAGTTGGTTTGTTAAGTTTAATAGTACTTTAACTTTATTTAACCTTTTAAGTGAAGTGATGGATTTTATTGAAAAGCTCCGACTATCATGAAGCTTAAAAGGCATCAAAAATGTGTCTAGAATTAGGAGCGAAACATATTTTTTGATATTACAAAATTTATCTTATTTCAAGCTTCTAAAATTTAAAACATCGTTGTAATGTAACTTAATTTGTGATTTACTTTAACGTGTTTACAGATTACATCAGAAATTACCGTAAAAATTTTTATTTATGCTTTTTTAGTGAATTCGTATTTTTTGTTTAGCTATTAATATCTTATCCCTCTCCCCACAAAACTCTGCGGTTTTTCGTTTTCACTTTTCCTTTCGCTTTCTATTATAAGAAATTTCTCTCGTCTATAACAGTTTTATAAGATTCCAAAATATACGGTTTAATGTATTCAATTGAAACATTTTTAAAAAATTTTAAAAGTAATTTTTCAACTCTTTTTACATTCCTATATTTCGCCGAATATCGTAGGCTGAAAATCCCAATTTTTCCATGCTTTTAAAAATTGTCTTGCTTTGATCTTATATGTTAATAAAAAATAATTAATATATTATCTTGGTATAATAATATAATAGTTTTTAACTGAAAAAACAGCTGCTAATTGCGTTAAAATTTCTATCAATACAAAACTGAGTTCTACCTGTGATTAAGCTTTTAAATGACTTCTTTCTTTAAATAACAAAAGAATCTTTGTTACATACACCCAAATCTTTTGAAAACCAAATTGCATTAAAAAAATTCAGCTGCTTCCACAGTTTATAAAATAAAGAAATCTTTTTATAATTAAATACTTCAACAATATATATTTAAATGCCACGTTAGCCAATGGCAATTCAATTTGTTGGTTAAAAAGACGAGTATTTTAAATTGAAAAAAAAATCCTAACAAGACAAAAAATAAATGAATAAAACCCTTTTTTAAAAATTAGATGCAATTTTTTAATTAGTTTTAAAATCACCTCTTAGTTTTCAGCTAGACACCAAATTTTCATTTTCAACCAGTCAAAAACAATCGATCTAAAAAATTGTCAGAAATTGAAAAAAAAAGGTGTTCTTTTAATTTAATGTTTTATTATGTGTTTTGTATTCTTTCAATATTCTATTTATCGACACTACCAATAAAATACGTGACTATTAAACTCATATTTTATAACTATCTCGATGTAATTTTTATTTCTAATATTCTAACTCGCACCACTTTTAATTAAACCTTTATTTGTTATTTTTAGATTGTCTAGTTGTTGTTAGGATTATCAAGCTTTTAATAAAACTGTTTTCTCAGAAGTAATAAGTGTTTTGATTTAAATAATAATGATAACAATTTTTTGGTTTAATAGTGATGTTAAAAGTAAATAAATTAAAATAAAATAAAAATGTAGCGATATAAAACTATGCATTCAGACTATTTTTTGTTGTCTACTATGTACAAGAAATTAACAAGAGTTAACAAGAATACTGATTAATAAAAAATTACAGCTGATTTTGAATTATACACCGTACCGTAAGATTAAGTAAACATTAATAGCATTGTATATAAATATATTTATGTCAATAAAAAATACCTTGAACTAACTAACAGCTTATTTTAACTCTGTAACAACTCTATCTAAAGAGTAATAAACAGATCACGTCAGTTTTTGGGGCTCAATATTCCGGTTAGGATTAGCAATATTTCTATCGTACCGCTCAGTGAATGTCGAATTGGATGCAATGCTCCGGAACTCCGGATGTTCAAAGCGGAAAGAGTTCCGGAGTTCTGATCAATTTTAGGAATTCACAGCTTATTAATTTAGGTTTAAAATTATTCAACATATTCAAGTAAAAATTTTATGGTTGTTTTTATTGTTTTTTATCTTGTTATCATTGTTTTTATCTTGTTAGCATATTTAAATAACAAAAACTTTTTGTAATCATAAAATTAATACATAAAACCGCAATTTATTGCGCAAATTGGATGTAAATTGGATGTAATAATATTTCTAGGACTTCAAGTTTAAAAATTAATAAATGCATCTAATTTGCGTGACAATATTGGATTTTGCGCCACGACCGCTTATCCAAATTTCTATATATCACGTCAGGATTATAAGACCCTTCAAATGTCATATAGTATTGGTAATCATGTCATATATGTTTTACTTTGTGAGAATGGTTGTGGAAGGAACTGTGAGAATCACTTTTTGCCAATTAGCGTTTGGGAAAAATTGAATCTCCAATGTTTTTATATAAGGTTATAACTCTGTGAAGATCTTTAACACTGAACAATTTCCTTTTAAATGGGAGGGTTTTGACTATCGTGGTACATGTAGGGAACCCAGATTACTCAAAAAAATACCTTAAAAACAGGTCCAGGAATTTAAAAACCATGAAATTATTTTAGCGTAGTTCTTAATTTTTCAGTATTCTTGTGTTTTTTTTTGAAATTGTGTAAAAATTATTATTTTATAACAAATTTTGATTTTCCGGCGGGACCACTGACCCATAATATATTTATGCTGGGTAGGATTATATAAGTTTCAAACAAAATGTTAACAAAATAATCTGTGGCGTTATTCTTTACTTTTTTATAAAATTAGTACAAAAGTAGGTCCGAGCTCCGGAGGTACGGGGGCTGCTTCGGCCGGAGCTGCAGAGCTGGAAGCTCTGAAAAAATAACGAATGTGTAGATACAAACTGTGCTTGTGACAGATCAATTTGTGAAACCCAACAAAGTCATAATTAATCCGAGAAAATTTGTGACTCTGCATATTAACTTTTAAACTAAAGTTTTGTGAAAAAAAATCTGATATATGCGACTTTATAATTTAGCACCTTTCTCTATCCCAAAGACCTCTGAAACGGTGTGCCAATTTTATTCCTATTGCGACCACAAACTCACTATAAACGTCATTTAACACACCGATTTTACACCTGATTCATACTGTATCTGTTCGCGGCGCGAACAGAAACTGTATTACTGGGCAAGCACTAAAAGACACCTACCACACCTACTACACCTACTACACCGACGGACCGACCGAGGGGTGAAAGTCTCTCTTGTTACTAAAAACTTCCTAAGCAACCTAAGCAAAACCTTAAAATCAAGCTAAATTTAATGTTTTGTTTGATTTTGAGGTTTTGCTTAGGCTGCCTAGGTCCGTCGGTGTGGTAGGTCGTAGGTGTAGTAGGTGTCTTTTAGTGCTTGCCTATTACTGTTCGCTCAGTAATTTTCTTTGCACTTACGTTAGAATTTTTTATTTAGGGACGATGGAGCCGAGGGAACTTTGAGCTGGAACTAGAAGCCGAAAATAAGAGAACTTGGAGCCGTAATTTGGGAATTTAGAAACTGAAAATAAAAAAATCGCTAAAACGTTTACCTTAGCCTAAACCAAGCCTAATTTTAAGCCCAAATAATTTTTTCTTCTTAAGGTCTTTAAGTTCCCATTGTTCGTGTCTCCGTGTTCCCTAAAATTTCTGATGGCTTCAAATTCCCTATTTGTGGCTCTAAGGACTTCTTATTCTACAACTCGCAATACTTACTTCAGAAAAAATGATATTGTTTTCAGAGTCATTTACTGGGACAATTAGCAGAAAAGGACGAATTTTTGTCAATAAAAAAATTCTCACGATTTTTTTCTTAATATTTAGTGACGGCTATTTATTTATTTAAAAAACAGCTGAATAAGCTTAGATTTTTAAGACTGGTTCATACTTATGATAAAACGTCCTTTGGACAAAGTCCAAAGGAAATTTTAGAAAAAAAAACAAAACGTCCTTTGGACTTTTTCTTTTGGACGAAGTATGAATGCTAATTAGAATTTGTCCTTTGGAAAAAGTCCAAAGGACAAAATCCTAAGGGAAAAGTCCAAAGGACAAGAAATTATGAACACGTTCATACTTTCGTGTTATGAACACGAAAGTATGAACACACCTTTGGATTTGATCCTTTGGACTTTGTCCTTGGGACAAAGTCCAAAAGACGTTTTTACGCTGTATTTGTTCTTTGGACTTTGTCCAAAGGACGTTTTGTCATAAGTATAAACCAGCCTTTAAAAAACAATTATCTAGTGTAACTTAGTCAGTAGTTAACGGTTTTTAACGAAAAATTGCGGAAAAAAAGCGTAGATATTAAAAAATTTAATTTTTAAATTTGGTTTAATTTTGATTCCATTCAATTCAATTCAATTCAATTCAAATTCTGGTTCAATTAGGTAGTACTAAATTTTTTGAAAAAAACGAAGTCGGCTACTGTGTTTTTTCTTCTTGTGCTGTGTTTAGTAATTAGCAATTTAATATTGTAATAATAAACCATTATTTAAAATCGAAAAAAAATAAATAAACTGATCATTTTAATCTTATAAACAGAGTTGTTTTAATTACTTCACTCACTCACTCACAAAATTAACATAAAAATACCAAAAACCATAGCTGACAAACACTACATCATTGTTTTTTCTGACTGTTCGAAGTCGAGAATAATTAATGTTTTAATTTTTCAATTAGTTATTTTGATGTTATGCTTTAAAAGTAGTTTGTAGTCTGGTCATAAACTTGATTGAGTAATACAAAAAAACAGATGATTATAATGCTATTTTTTAGTTCTTAAAATTAAAAATTATTTATCGTTTTATTACTTATTTGTGCAATACATTAGTTTCAAAATAGGATGGGTATCCGGCATTCCGCATGGCACATTTCTTGTTCAATCCAATTTAGTCAGCAATTAAAAATTAATTTCTATTGCGTCAATATGAAAAAACATTAACGAGAAAAGAAAAAAAAGAAAATCGTGTTTTCTACCTGGTTGGAATGCTTTGTTGAAACTGAACAGAATAGTCAAACTAAAATAATTTGGCCCATCAGAACCAATACTTCATATTTCGTTATTAAAAATTGAAATATGTTTTTATTATTAAGCTATTTTTCGACTTCTTGCTATACATTCTTTTGAAAATCATATTGCTGATGGCAAATTTTATATATTGTTATCTTTAATATCTTTAATATAATTATATAGCTTGTTTTATATTGTTGTTGTGGTTACGGTAGTCTGTTCTCTGTAACAGCCAATAATAGCTCAGAATTGCTGACTATCCAAATAATAAACTAATCAAGGTAGCGGCGGCAAGAATTCACGAGTATAACTCGAGAAATTCGCACGAGAAACAAAAGAGACAAAATGAAATGGTTTTTCTAATAAACTTTTGCGCGTTCCAATAAGCACGGTGTTGAGAGAGCCTAAAGAACTTAGAGCCGCGCATTTTTTTAAAATATTTCTTTCTAGTTTGGACTTAGTTTTATTTCTAGTTTCATGTTATCTTAAGGTTTATGCTTAGGCTTGCTTAGGAAAAAGGCAGTAGCGTCAACTGCTGTGTTGTAATTGGTTTTAAACTTGTTTGGTTTCAAGTTCTCTAGGATCCAATGACCCTAAATCTTTGAATATACGGTAGCATTTATGCAATATTAAAATAGGCGAAAAATAAATCTACTGTGGTAATCATGAATTTTTTACCTATAACTAGAATTAACACTATTTAATGACGCACAAAAATAATTTTATGCAAATTCTATTCGGCCGAAATGAAAACTTAATAATATTCTTAAAATTAAATTTTTTTTTATAAACCATAATTTCTAAGTAAAATCTTTGAACTTTATATTAAAACAGTTTAGCAATTAAATTCCAGCGTAATTTAAAACAACCAAATTTATATTTAAAGACTATTTTAAATTTCCCACTTAAGTTACTTTACTTTCCTGTTCAAAGAAACACTCAAGAATAAAAGAGCATGCATATGGTTGCATTCAAATTATATCTGGGTGTAATTTTAATTTTTTGATAATCTGTCCTGATCTTCATTAAAGAATGCAATTTGTGTATTTTAAATTTTCAACTAAAATCCATTTGTTACTATATAAACATTATAAATCCGTGTTACACGCAATTTGTTGGAGTGTATGCTCCTTTCTGAAATAATGTCTTGTTTAAAAACATGAACTAAGGCTTTGTGTTAAGCCTACTGAATAATTAGCTTATGTACGTTTGGAGCGCTCGAGTTATTTGTTTATTGCTTAATAAAATTACAGATCTTTTTTCATTCTTGCAGCTTTTTGCGTAGTATTAGATCGCAAACTGTCGCACATTGATTAAGTATTTGAATTGTCTTTTTGTGTTATAACTGCTATAGTTTATTTTAATCGTTTTTAAGAATATAAAACAAAATTAATCTTAGTTTTTCGGCGTTCTTGGTAAGAAATCTTGTTTGTTTTTAGGCGTATGCCAGTATAAAATTAGCCGTATGCTTACGTGATTTTTTCGATAAATATTTGTTTACATAGGTCCCAGTTGCTGTTCAAACTTTTGGGTACTTTCCACATTTGTGGCAAACCTACCTACTTTATATATGAAAATGAACCTAACGTAATTTTTGGAGCTGCATTAAAAAGTTTTTTAGGGATGCCTCTAAAATATTTTGAATATTTTAGAGGCTTTTGGAAGTTAATAAGGCATTTTTAAAGCATATAAAAATTTTCAAGGGTAGGGTATCTGACTTAATTTCGGCTAGGCTTTAATTTCGGCCACCAATTTAGGGTGTTAGAAAATTGATTTATTTTTAAAACACAAAAGAACTAGCACAAAAGTAACTGGATTAATGCTGAATAAAGTGTTTTTGCAAAAGCTTTTTATTTGTGTTATTCTGTATTATCAACATTTTCATACAAAAAGTGAGTTTTTTGTGATTTTTTGGATTTTCGCTTTGTGTTTAAACTGAATCAAATTTAGAACTAAGTACTATATAACCTTAAAATAACTTCTATTTAAGGGTCAATATTGTTAATTTTCATGTTTTGATATTTCCTTCAAAATCACTTTGCAATGCGTGTAACTAACTGCGCATTTTAAGATTCCATTAATTTCGGCTACCTTAAAATTCACGTAAAACAACCTGTTTAACACGATTTGCACCATCACGTGTACGGGTGGCATTAAATAACACATACTTTACTAGGTTGTAAATAGACCGGAAGGAATTTCTCAAAAATAATATAAAAAAACCCAGCCCACCACTTACCGATATAGATACCGATATAGAGTATCGATATAGAGTACCGATGCTTCAAAAAGTTGCGAAAGTGAATTAAAATACAGTAAAAATTTCAAGTTATTTCCTTTGGCGGAGGGATGCATTCATAAGAATTACGTAGTAAACATCTGTACGGGCTGGAATAATCCAACTCCCAATTGACTAGGTTTGAACTATCAATAAACCGGTATAGGAATTTCTCAAAGAATATTGAAATGCAGTAAAAAAAACTCAGGTTATTTACTTGGCGGAGGAATGCGGTGAGATTTGAAACATCAAAGATAGGCAAGTGTTGGTGTGGAAGTATACCACTCCTTAACTTTTTTAACGTCTTGTTTACGCTTAAAGCTGATAATTTTGGGTTATGTAATCGTTTTTTTGTGTTTTAGGCTTTTGTTTTTGTTTTTTAAAACCTAAAAAGTAGCCGAAATTAAGGCGGTTTTTCTTTGTTTTTTGTTATTTTTAGGTTAAAACTGTAACAAAACTCAATAGGATGGATTAAAATTTTTACCAGGCTTTTTTTTTAAAGTGTTAAAATGTTAAAATATTCTTTTACACCAAAAAAATTCAACAAAAAACACGTGTTTTAATAAAACTTGTGTTTTTAGGGTTTTGTTTGACATAATTATTTAAAGTCTTGCTAATAGCTATAAAAGTTATCAAACGGGAAAAAATTAAGTTATATGTACTAAGAACATTACCTAAGGATAAATTAGCAATCTTTCAAAATATTTATCGTTCGTTTTAGCAATAGGTATAGCTTTTTTTTCTAGGTGGCCGAAATTAATGGCACACGCCTTAATTTCGGCCACTATTAAAAAAAGTTTAAACTTCCACTGATTTTTAAGTGTAACAGAAATTTTCGAATTTTGCAAAAACAAAAATAGCTGTGGTTTAATTTTTAGACCAAATCCTGGCTCGATTAGTAGAGCCAGAAAAAATTATCCAAAAAAATAAAAAAGTGGCCGAAATTAAGTCAGCTACAATACATTAATATAATTACAAAAATACTGTTTTTAAGCTTAAATATTTTTAAGTTTCAAAACCAATGGAATTTTTAATAAAAAGAAAAATTCTCGTGGACAACAGGTAACAAATTTTCACACTTTATACGGCTTTAATTTCTTTTTATTTTGTAAAGTCTGCATTTTTACGGAACAAAACTAAAATAACATTGCATCATGAAGCATTTTAAAATGTTTTAAACTAGTACGTAAAAGCTTTAAACTTTAAGAATAAGATGCATTATTATTTTTAATACTTTAAAATAAAAAAATTCAAGTCTTTTAATTCGAATACTATTTTTTATTTTGCCACGGGACACAGGATTTACACATTTTTTTAATGTCAGGCAGGTCTATATTGTATGGTTTTAAAGGATTTATATATTATTTTACGACCAGAAGCTAAGTTTTCAGTTTATTGTGATTTTTTTTGCCATCTTTCTGTTCAATCGAAGAAATCATTTGTACACAGCGTGTGTCAATTTCCATAAAGCCCACCGAAGAAATAATTTGTACACAGCGTGTTTCAATTTCCATACGTCGCCGACAAAAACCTCTGAACTTAAAAATTTTGACGATATATCCCGGTAAGGACGGCTCTTGAACCTGCCTCCGGAAGACTGGAGACAAGTAGGAGGCAGGTAAAACTGCCTCGGAGGTAGGTAGAAGGTAGGTGAAGCATATACGGGTTGAAGCATATACGGGTTAGGATGCAGGTAAGAGGCAGCTAAAACTGTCTCGGAAGCAGGTAGAAGGCATGGTGGAGGCAGGTAGGAGGCAGGTAGGAGGCAGGTAGGAGGCAGGTAAAAACCGTTTTTCCAATTCAGGCACCCCGTCCTTACCGGGCTATGCAAATAAAAAACATACTGCATGCAAATTATTTTTAACGTAAGATTTATCGATTGAATTTCGGTCATCTCTTGAATTGGTTTTGGAAATATCAACACAGCTAATATTTGATAGGCAGTCGTTTTATTTGAATGTTCTGTTTAACTCCATGTCTGGAGTATGTTTCTATATGCTTAAATTTTATTTACTATTGGCCGATAAAAATGTTCTCATATATGAACAATTTTTTTACCATTTGAGCTGGTATGAACTATGCTTCGATATATTTTTTCTGTATATCTTGAAGTTTTTTCGCCAGAACACATATTTTAAATACGGTACAAGTCACATACGTGTACCAATTATCGATTTGACTGATCGAAAAGTATAATATGCATGTGAAACATTCTTATACCCCAAATCGGACTTGTAGAGCTCAATTTTGAAAGTATTTTTTCGATTTAAGTTTTTTGTAAAAAGTTATGAGCCCATTTAAGCCCGAAAATTGCCTATTTTTGGTATGTACAATTTATGTTGTTAAGAAAAAAATTTTAATAAGCAACAAAATAAATTAGAAATTATATTTTTACATTGCTAAAAGTCTGAAGAATCGAAAAATATCTAAAAAATTTAAAAATTTTTTGGTCACATGGACCACCAAAACATGGACAACAATTTTTTATTTGGTTTTAAAAGCTAATCTAAATTTTTGCTAATATTAGTTATCCTAAGCCTAAGCAAAACCTAAAAATCAAGTTAAATTGTATTTTGACATATTTTTATTTGATTATATGTTTTTGACGAATTTTTTTTTCAAAATTGAAATTTAGCCTATTTTTAACTGGTTGTCATACAAAAATGGTAGACACTAGAAAAAAATTTGAACTATATTCAGAGTCGCCAGATTCTGGGAAATCCGAAAAAATTGTTTTAAGTTATTTAAAAGCGAAATAAAAATTTTTCTTTAACAACATAAATTCTACATACCAGAAATAAGCAATTTTCGGCAATTTACGCAATGGGCTCATAATTTTTTACGGAAAACTTTAATCGAAAAAATAACCTCAAAAATAATGTCTACTTGTCCGATTTGGGGTATAAAAGTAATCTATATGCGTATTTTACTTTTCGATCGGTCAAACTGATAATTGGTACACATACTCTCTAAATTTACTTAATAGATTTCCAAAAGCCTGTTTTTGGAATTTTGAACCGAGAAAATAATTTGTAAAGTAATTGGTTAAAAAGTAACAATTATTTGTTTAGATTACAATAATTTTAATTGTCTCGGTTCAAAAAATTACAAAGTAATTTTAGAGAGTATGGGACTTGTACCTTTAAATACAACTTTTGTTTAAAGCTACTCATTTTTGCTAAGCTAGAAAATTTTATATTTTACCAGGCCCGTATGCAGAGATGGGACTAAAATTTAGTTCCAATAATCTTAGGTGTATTTATAAATTTTAGTACTATTTATAGTAAAATTACCTTCATAACATAAATGCATAGGCTATATAGAACAAATATTCAAAAATTTACGGTTGCAGCTTCTGCCACTTTAGATAAATAAGCCTCCAAAAATTATCTCACGCCCTAGTCACAGTTCTGCCTACGGACCCAAAAGTTTAAAATTAAAAAAAAAATTAAGCTGCTTTAAAATTCTGTAATTTTCTTTTTAATTTTATTATTTTGTAATTTGTAAATCTTTAATCACAAAATTGATATAAAATAAAATTTCAAACGTTGTGTAATAATAAAAATTACGGTCATCTGAGACTGTGGATGATTAAAAAACAAGAAAAATGACAGTTTTTGTTGTTTAAAAATTATCTTTTAGCCTGTTTGGTGCTCTGACGCATATAAATCCACAGTATTTTTTATACTCTTCAATTTATGTAAATCGGACTAAAGTTTCTGTTTCACAAGGGTAGTCACTAGAAAAAATTTATCACTAGCGATAAATAATTATATGATCTTTTATAATATTACCATTCCGTAGAAGAAATATAAATTATCAAAAAAATATTCTAGTGCTCATAATTATTTGTGTTTTTATACAGTTGTTTGTGTGTGTAATTCTGTCATAACGGAAGGGTTCTTGTCTAGTCTAGGTTGCAACACACACACACACACACACACACACACACACACACACACACACACACACACACACACACACACACACACACACACACACACACACACACACACACACACACACACACACACACACACACACACACACACACACACACACACACACACACACACACACACACACACACACACACACACACACACACACACACACACACACACACATATATATATATATATATATATATATATATATATATATATATATATATATATATATATATATATATATATATAATATAATATAAATTCTAATATTACAATCACGTTATGTTTATATTAATTTTGATCCATTTCTGCCAGAATACGTTTTAGATGTTACAAAATACAATTCACTGTCATGTTTTAGTAAAAACGTAATCAGTCATCTCAGTCACGTGCATTTTACACAGATTTCAATTGGTTCGGGCTACGGAGACAGCGCCATGTACGTTTCTCCTCAGCTTTTTTCAATTTCCCATTTAATTTAATTACGTGGTGCGAAATTCACTTTCACTGATATTAGCCGACATTTACACGTCATTTTTTTCTTTTGAGTATCTTGAAATGTAAGATCTTTAAAATGGTTTTAATGGTTGTCAATTGCTTAATATATTATTATATAAATGGTAAATTTCGACGGTTTTTTTTATAATGGCAATAAGCTTCAGTTAAATATAATCGGTTTTGTTCCGCAGATTGTTTTTATAAACGTTGATAAAAAGCATATTGAATTGCTGCGTATTTAGATGATTAGCGATGTTCCAGATCGAAGCTTCAGTGCGAAGTTCCACTTTTAGGAGCTCGAAGGTAACCCCCGGAACTCCGGAGCTCTGGAGCTCCGTTCTGTTACAGTATTAATTTCATGAATAAGTAGAGGATAATGACATAATTTTTTTTAAAATTTATCAAAAACAATAAAAAAAGCGCTAAATATGGAAGTATAATAACTTAAATAATATTATTTCAAAGTTAAATTCGCTTAAAATCGCTTATTTAAGTGGCGGACCTCCGAAGTTTTCTCCGCTTGAAATGGCTGGAGCTCCGGAGAATAATTTTAAACGGTAAAAATATCAGCGTTGTTGATAATATAAATATATTAAATTTCATATGAACGCATCCCCCTTAACTAAGCTCCACCCACAATGAAGGAAAAATCAATAACTTACTATGTTAATCCATGTTCTAAGTCTCGAAAAGAAAATTCTAAAAATTTTAAAAGTTAAGTATGCATTTTTGAAACGCGTAATGAAAAATTAAAATGTACCTGTTTTTTTAAATTACCTCAATAATACACAAATTATGGCTTTTTTTGTAACTTAAAAATTATTTGAATAATGATTTTTAAACATATGTTATTATTTATACAAATTTTTTTACAAAATTTCTGTTTTAATTTTAAAGTACACGTTTAAAAAACGCGTACACAACTCTTAAAAATATTTAGAATTTTTTTTCATATTCAGGACGTGGATTAACATAGTAATATATTGATTTGTGTATTTTTGTGGGCGGAGTTTGGTTAAAGGGAATGCGTGTATATCCGCCTTCAAGGCGCCAACTCACTGCCATTGTTTTGTCGTCTCTGAATAAAGGCCACCGTCGTGAGACCTTACCGGTTTTAAAAAATTGAATTGTTGGTCGAATCGGCTTATAGCGGCGCAATGTAATTAAATTAAAACCGATTTATGCAAGTACACATTAGGGGTGTGCATTGCCGGGAAATTTCATTTTAGCCGCGCTTTAGCTTTAGTACTAAAGGTTCAAAGATCGTTTAGCCTTAGCTTTAGTACTAAACCCAAAAAACGCTTAGTACTAAAGCACTTTAGCCTTAGCTTTTGCCAAACTGACAAATATGGACATATTGGTAAATTTTAAATATTATCCCTGTTTTAAGGTAATACTTAGCATTACATTGTTAAGTTTATTGTAAAAAACTCAACATTAAAGACGTTTTTAACGTTTATTGCATTAGATTTAAGTTTATTTTTAAAAAAATATTAGTTTAAGGTTAATTTTATAGTTTTACAGTTGGTTTGTTTTGTACACATCAAGATTTTAAGGACGCTCAAAATGTCATATAGTATTTGTGATACGTCATATATGTTTTAATCTGTGGGAATGGTTGTGGGAGAAGCTGTTTTAGCCAATTACCGCTTGAAAAAAAATGATCTCTTTTTTTCCTATGCGCTATTTGAATAAAAGTGATTCTATAACTTTATAACTCTGTAAAAATATTTTTTAACACTGAACAACTTCCGTTTAAATGGGAGGGTTTTGACCATCGTTTATTGCAATGTTTATCTTAAAATGTAAATAGTCATCAAAAATGATTAACTATCAAGAATATTTTTTTGGAATAAATATCCAACGCAACAAAACATATAACCAACATTTTTATTAAAAAACCTACCCTAACTGCATAATAAATTTCAGAAAATGTCCACATGAAATAATAAAAATGAGATTATTTTAATATTAAGCATTTAGAAACTCAAAAATATGCTTTAAAAAAAGCAAAAAAATTAGTCTTTTTGAATGTTTAAACAAAAATAAGTAAAATAATAAAAAAAAACACAAAAAGTAAAACCCCATAATAACTCACAGAATGAAAATACTACAGCTCCATTTGATTTTTTTTATTTAGCATTATTGTTCAAATAACTCACTTATGTTACTTTTAGATGAAAAATAGTATATTCAAGTGAGGTGAGCATAGTTTTAGCAGCTAAGGGAGGGGGAGGGATTGGGGTGGTTGGTTACCAGGGGTAAATTGCATCTTGAATTCTGGGATAGAGGTTCTAGGGTTTTCTTCCATACTCGCTGGGTTTCTAGGGGGGTAGCTCCAAGATGAAAAATTTTAAAATCTTAAAGAGGGTCAGGGTGTGTCTGATTTTCAAAAGATAATACTTTAGAAGTGTATGATTTAAAATTTGAAGGGGAGTCAGTTAAAAAAATTGCAGAATTTCTTGATAAAAACTTTATCTTTGTCTAGGGAGGTCCAAAATTTTGAGGTTAAAAAAAGGGGGGGGGGTCGAGGTGGACCTTACCTCCCTTTTTCACTGATATCAATTTTAATTAAATAATTATGTTTTTGGTTTGGTGGGAACATTTAAGATTTTTTTAGTGATTTGTCATTTTCTTGGCAAAAGCTAACGTTTTGCCAGGTCCATACCTTTTGCCGAGTTTTTGCCAGCTAATTTCAGTTTAGCCGCGCCTTAGCTTTAGTACTAAGCCCAAAAAACCCTTTAGTACTAAAGCACTTTAGCCTTAGCTTTAGCACTAATGACACCCGTAGTACACATATAGCTTTTTAATGTAATTGTTTTTTACATTAATTTTTGGATTCTAATTGGGTTTTTACAAAAAATGTCGTAACTGTGCGAATTTAATTGATTTTTTCGTGTCACACGTCGGTTTGACGTAACTCTTACAAAATTCTAATTAGAATGTGTATAAAATAAACCCCCGTTGTCCATTTTGCAATGAAAATAATAAATATATGGATTCTATAGGAACAATATAAGAAGTTTTTTTTTCTTAATATTTTATTTAAAATTAATCTGCGAAAAAATCGTCTTGAAATAGACTTTCCTACCTGGAATTAAGTTAAGTCTATTAAGTAAATTAAGTTTGTTCTGTAAAAAATCAGCACATGTGAGCATTTCAATAGTCATCAGACGCTTAATTATTTAATAGTTTAAACAGTTAGGAAATCAAAACGAAGTAAAACGAATTGCAACACAAAACTTGAGCGCGTTTTTTATTAAGCTTAATTCTATTTTTAGTAATTTTAAAAAGTTATTAAATTTTGTACAAAAATCATGGAAATGGCAATAAAATTCTACATTCGTTTATTGAGATATACGTTTTAATGTTCAAGTTTTATGGCCAGTCCATATCATTCTTGTATAGACTTTACATATTATTGTCAGTTTCAATAATTTTCCAAAAATTGTTAGGGTAAAATATTATTCGAAAGCAAAAAAATAATTAAGCTCCTTTCAAAAAGCACTTCCAAAGCTATTATAGTGTTTATAAATAAAATAAATTGCTTCACGTCAAGAAGAGTGGTTTACGTAAAACCTTTATTAACATGATATTAATTTATATTCCGGTTTAATTTTTTAATAGACTATTTCGACATAAGGCGTTTTACACAGTAAAATTCCGATACACATTAGGCCGAAAGTTGAAACTAAAACAATAATTTAAATGAAAACTTCTATTAATTTTGCAGTGTAAAATAACGTGTAAACACTAAAGGCAAAATATAAATTTGATTGGATTTGTAATAATGTAGTTATTAATGTTTAATTTGGTAAAAATGCTAACATAAAAAATAAAATTACGATTATACCGAACACCGAATATATAAGTATGATTTTACTCTATTTCGCCAGATGGTCTGATGGTCTGGTGGTTTGAGGCGCTCGGCTCTAGACTGCAAGGTCGGGATTTCGAACCCTAATGAAGTTCCTTTTCCATTTTTTGTACCGGGACTTTAAACTTATCAAAATTTCATTTAAACTTATTAAAATTGAATTTAATAAAAAAACAGATCTTTTAAGATATTTAAAAAAAATCAATTAATTGATTATTGATTGGTATTAATAAAATAAGAAAGAAAATAGATCTGCTAGTGATTGATGTAGATACTAAATTTTTGATTTAAATATTTTGCTATAGACACAAAAAAATTAAAACTAAAGTCTGTAATGTAAAAACCTTCTTGGAGTCTATTATTTAATTTCTTTTAATATAATAGTATGGTTAATTTTTTAATTAAAAATCCTCCACGAAATATTGTTTTTCATTATTGTTGTGGATTTTATATGTAAATAATCTTCCGGAAAATAATTTTTCCAAAAAAAACACCAAGTAAGTATTATGCAGCTATATTCTATCTACCACTAAAAAAACTAAATATAAATTATACGTCCCAGTACAAAAAATGAAAAAAGAAGTTCATTGAGATTCGAACTCCCGACCTTGATTATCGAGTAAAATCCTACTTTCGTAATTTTATTTTTTATGTTCGCGTTTTTACGAAATTAAACATTAATAACTACATTATTACAAATCCAATCAAATTTATATTTTTTCTTTAGTGTTTACAAGTTATTTTACACTGCAAAAATTAATAGAAGTTTTCATTTATATATTATTTTAAATTCAACTTTCGGCCTAATGTGTATTGGAATTTTACTGTGTAAAACGCCTTATGTCGAAATAGTCTATTAGCGACAATAAAGAACCTCATAATAAAGTCGATTTATTAAGAACTTTTTATAAAAATCCGGCTAAAATTAGCAATATCCGGCTTAGGATTTTGCGGGGACCAGCGGGGGGGGGAATAGCGGGGGGGGGGGGAGCGAGAAAAAAAATAGGGGTTTAGACTTCAGGCGTCGCGTTTAATACGTTAATAAAATCAATTTTGACCCTGAATTCATTTGGTCAAACTGTGTCAAAATACAACAAATTGTATAAAAATTAAAAATATTGTTCTGAAATTGACTAGTGCTGAAATAACTTCTGCTAAGATGGAATGCTTATGACATCATGCTTAGACTCAAATATGTATTTACTCATTTTGGAACCTTTTTAGAATTTTCTACATTACCTTGTTGCGCTCTTATCGCTATATCGTCGTATACTTCTAATTGGCTACAAACATTCTGGAAATTTCTCGACCTATGTTTTGGTAATATATAAACTGAGCAAACCAGTATTTGAAATGTAAATAATTCAATTAGATGGTTATTATTATTAACATTGTATTATTATTAACATTGTTTACTCCTAAAGCTGTTTTTTAAAAGAATTTTTATTTCATTTTGTGCCTTTGCTATTTTCCTTTTGTTGCCAATAAAAGCTTAAACTTCAATTCCACAGCGCACTTTGCTTTCTCCTAGCTCGACAGTTGGTCGCAAAGCGTGGTTCAAGTTTAAATAACCTCTGCAAAAATAAAATTAAACCAAAATTCGTCTAAAAAAATTTAATTTGAGCCGTCTGAAAACGGGAAGACGGCACTGCAATGCAATTTGACCACTGCAATGCCTGAGTATTGGCAGAGTGCATCCACAGGAATACTCAACAACGATAGGGTGGAACTCTAATTGGCGCTAACGACAACGGGCGAGTTTCCATGGCTGTGTTTTCGATTTTTTAATTGTCTTTAACAGCAGCTTTTGCAATCCAATACTTTCACTTGGACAGAGCTGATTTAACTAAATTTTGATGCTACTGTGTTCAATAACATTATGCTGCAACCCCATAAACGAAACAATTAGGAATGGACCTGAATTCGAAAGTCGCAGATTTGATGTTGTTGATGAAAAAAAAAAAAAAAAGAAAAAAAAATAGAAAAAGAAAAAAATAAACACAATGAAATGATGAAAACAGAAGAATTAAACTATGCAAAAACTATGCTTAGTATGATATTAATTCTGTTATCTGATCATTAAAAAAAAACAAAACACAACTACTTAGTTTGGTGAATACGGCAGCAACTTGCACACTGCGAGCCAAGTCATGTCAAGTAAAAGGGGAACTTGGAACCGTAAGTTGGGAACTTATAGCCGAAAATATAAACTCTTAAAATATTTACCTAAGCCCAAGTAAAACCTAAGTCTAAGCCAAAAAAACCAATTTTTTCTTAAAGGCTCTAAGTTCCCATTGTTCGTGGTTTAAAAATTTGCAAGCTCCTAAACATTTCCGTTGGCTCCAAGTTCCCTGTATGTGGCTCTAAAGACCCCGTACCATCCAATGAAAGGCTTTGTAGCAGCTTTAAAAAACTGGCATTCACAGTTCTTATTAAAAAATGTATACATCCAAGTAACAGCAAATCTTTGATGCTTTCAACAGCAAGATAATAGTTATAAGTGAGCGCGATGACGGTTTTCTCCATTAGATATCACCAAATCCGCAAATTGCAACAAACTATTGCAATGTAAAAGTGCGTCTGTAGTCCCCATTGCAAACACCAGCGCCAAATAGAAATGTAAAAAAAGATTTAAAGAATACAATGATGTGATTCAAGATCAATTAAAACAGGGTATTGTAAGTCTAGTCACGGCTAATTATTAAGATGGGACTGTGAAACACTACATACCTCATTTTTCTGTTATTAAGAACAGTAGTCCCACAAAAAAGTCAGGATCGTATGTGAGCAAGAGCAAAAATCAAAACGGACGATGTGAATTTATTGGGACAATCTTGCTAAATAATTTGACTAAAATTTTGCTACGGTTTTGCACATTCAATATTGCGATGGTTCATAACACTGATTAGGCGTCCTTTTAAGTGGCAGATTGAGATGCTTTGCGTTTTCTGTGGCTCAAATACCCAACTAAAGCAACAACTTGGGAAAACATCAAAATCACGAGTGTCATTTGAAATCGGCTATTCACCATTTCAACTTAGTGCTACCCTTAGGTAAAATCTTGATCAAAATGATACGCTTGTCTGCAATGCAATTAAGCAAAAGATGCTGATCATTGTACACAAGCACTCAGTCACATCAAGGAAAGTAAACGAGTGTTCAAAGATACCTCAATAAATCCTTGCCAATGGATCGTAATGAGGATACCAAGTGTTTGTTCTGCAACTGTTTCCGGCAGTGACAATTGGCAATCAAATACTTTGATGAATCTTTTAGAGTTCGCGTTGGATTCTGGAAAAAATTTTATTCACATTAATCCAGTTTCTAAAGAACTAAATCAAGATCAAAAACGTTCAACGGCACTGACATCTTTGATTTGTTTACGCCTTTGATTTTCTGATTATCCCTCTGGTAATCAAGTCAAAGTGTTCTATCGGATATTACAAAACACTGGCATTCAATGGGATGATTTAATAACAAGCATATGATGGAAGAATAAAATAAACGGCACTCAACGCTAATTAGTGTACACAATGCTTTTTTATGAGCAATGTTTTTTATGTAGCATTGTGACCTAATAATAGCACTCTTCACCCATTCAAAGAATTGACTTCATATGCGAATAATTGCAAAACTAATATACTCAAAACAATAATTTGTTTGGATATGTTAAAACCACAGTGAACCCAGCTGACCTTGGACACAAGGGTGCACTGTTGAACAGCTATTAAACGCATGCTGGCTTTGTGGACCTCCATGGCTTCAAAAATTACCACAGAATTGTTTGATATAAATTTCTTCAACTGCAAATATTATTCTTAACGATTACATACAAAAAGCAAATAAACCAGTTTTGTAAGCTGAGATAACTTTTTGCAATGTTGATAGCAATGTTTTGTTTGACTGCATCAGCCAATCCTATTTGCAATTAATGTTTAGAATGGTTCCATACTATATGCGCTTCATCAATTTCTGTAAACAACAGTTAATGCACAACTCAAAGGCAATAAACACTGACAAAAACAAATCTTTGTCAGTGCTAATTATAAAACACCAGCACAATTATCAGACAGCAGTAAAACACGTTATCACGATAGTCAAAACCCTCCCATTTAAAAGGAAATTGCTCAGTGTTAAAGACTGTGCACCGAGTTATGACCTTATAGAATCATTTTTAGCCAATAAAAACTTGGGATAAAATGGAGATCTTTCATCCCTTGAAGATGCAATTTTTTACCAAGCGCTAATTGACTAAAAATGATTCTAACAGCTTCTCCCACAACCATTTCCACAAAGCAAAACATATGACGTGATCACTATAACTATATGACATTTTGAGGATCCTAAAAATTCTGAAGTGATTGAGAGCGGAAAACACAATCAGCAAATCAAACAACTGGGATTTTTTTATCAAGAATGATATTATTCCATGCGTAGAGGATACTTGATAATGAATTTCCTAAAAAAAATGTCTTTATCAATATTTCTTGCAAAGAAATTGTCAGGCTTGGACAATGTAAAGTGTGCAGTGGAATTGCAGTTTAAACGTTCATTAATAACAAAAAAATACAGCAAATGCACACAAAAGAACGAACCGTTTGGAATCACCAACAACTTTAGGAGTAAACAATACTCAATAATAATATGAATTTAAATCGATTTAATCATATTTCAAATACTAGATTTGCTCAGTGCTGCTGTTAAATACTGCTAAAATATAGGTACAGAAACTCCAAATACTCAATTAGCCACAATTTATATAGAACATTTTAAAAATATTGAAGAGAAATAGTTATATATTTGAGTTTAGGACGTCATAAACATTCCATCTCTGTAGTGTTCCAATTCAGCAGAAGTATCATTTCAGCACATTTTAAATTTTTACACAATGTTTCGTAATTTAACAAATCGATTCTGGTAATTTTAAATTCTAAATTTGCTGAATTTAAGAATCGGCTGATTTTAAGAACATTTAAACACTGAACAACGTTCTTAAAAATGAAAATTACCGACCTACAAGAACTTAAATTCAAACCATAGCACGCATTCTAACAATGGCAAAAAACTCAACTTATACTAACTTTTTTGCGAACTAATGTATACGCGAAAATAATCAATATTACACCGTGCTAATGTATACGCGAAAAAATAATCAATATTACCCAAGTTAACTTTTCTAATAAAGATTTCTATTCTTTGGATTTAAAAAGATTTATCCAGCTGCAAAAATTGATAAGAAATTAATAAAAAAAATTTACCTACAAAAATTGATAAAAAATACAAAAACTGAGTTCCCATTATCCATAGCAAATGTCACCCTTTTCTTTTAATTTCCGCTGCATAGTTTTATCAAGAATGGATAAAAGTAAAAAAATGTTCAAATGTTCGAATTGTTTTAAAGAGTTGTTGAAACTATATGTTAAGCAATCCTCAGTGTAAATTTTTTATTATATAAAAATATCTACTAAGACCTGTGAAATATTTTACTGTTGTTTGTTAAATAAGCTACATGAAAATTTTTCCACATAATACTCGTAAATATTAAACATATTTACTCCGCTATTAAAACTAAAAGATTGTAAACGCAAAATTCCTAGATAAAATTTTTTTACATAATACTGTAAAAATATTCCAATTAGGGTAACTGACTTAATTTCGGCCACGCCTTAATTTCGGCCACCAATTTAAGGTGTTAGAAAATTGGCTTATTTTTAAAACACAAAAGAACTAGCACAAAAGTAACTGGATTAATGTTGAATAAGGTGTTTTTGCAAAAGTTTTTTATTTTTCTTATTCTACATTATCAACATTTTCATAAAAAAAGTGAATTTTTTATGATTTTCTTAATTTTTGCTTTGTGTTTAAACTGCATCAAATTTAGAACGAAGCATTATATAACCTTATAATATCTTCTATTTAAGGCTCAAAATTGTTAATTTTCATGTTTTGATATTTTCTTCAAAATTATTTTGCAATGCGTTTAACTAACAGCGCATTTTAAGATTCCGTTAATTTCGGCCACCTTAAAATTTAGGTGAAAGAACCTGCCGTTTTTTGTTGTTTTTAAATATCATTGTACTACCGTATTTATAAAGAATTTTTTTTGCTCGTTTGACTTTGTTTGACGTTTTCTAAGCCAAAAGAAAAATTGAACAAAAAATACAAGTTATTAAAACTTGTTTTTTTAAGGTTTTGACATAATTATTTAAAGTCTTGCTAATAACTATTAAAGTTTGCAAACGGGAAAAATTAAGTTATATGCACCAAGAACAATACCTAAGGGTAAATTTGCAACCTTTAGAAATTTTTATTGTTCGTTTAAGCAATAGTTATGGCCAGTTTTTTGTAGGTGGCCGAAATAAATGGCACACGCCTTAATTTCGGCCATTTTAAAAAAAAAATTTAAACCTTTACTGATTTTTAAGTGTAACAGAAATATTCAAATTTTGCACTGGAATAACAAATATAGTTATTGTTTGATTTTTAGGCCAAATTTTTGGCTTGATTGAAAGAGCCAGAAAAAACTTATTCAAAAAAATAAAAAAGGTGGCCGAAATTAAGTCAGTTACCCTATATTCCACATTGTACCATGTGTAATAATTTATACGTCAGACTCAACACAAAGATAGAATATTTGAAAACATTGCGTGGGAAAATCTTAGATGATTTTTTTAAAAAAATTGTCGAATATTTTAAGTTATTTAAAATATTCCTTATCTCGTAGAATATTTCGCAACCTGTCATCGAAAAAAACCCCTCGTGTACGTGTATGATAAAAAATTTACGCTGTTTATTGTTTAAAATATAATCAAAAAAAAATTTTAACACAAGTCTAAGATTTTGGTTTCTTATGCATTCTTAATTTTACTGTTAATACGACAAAAAAGTCCAAACAATACACAGGTATATGTTTGTTACAATTACATTTTAAGCTTAACAGGGATAATTTTTTTTAGCTAAATCAATGGAATTCGATCTTTCATTTTTGCTATTTTTCCTTTCAAAAATGTGTAAAAAATATTATATTACAAATATGAAACGGAAAAACAATTTTTTTTGAGCATGTTTTACATGTAATTTATTTCTCTCTGTTTGTTCTGAGTTTCTGATTACCAAGTTTAAAGTTAGAATTTTGTTTTTTTTTTCAAGTTTTATATTTAATAATATAACAAACTTTTAATTTTTTACATCTTTGTTTTGAATTGCAAAAGGGTTTTTTGTGGCAAATGAATGCTCCTGTATAACTTTTATGTAGTTTTGTTTTTTTATACGATAGTAGATTGGTAAAAATATCAATATTTTTATAAAAATTTACATATAAAAAAATAAAAATTATACATATAAGTAAGCCCGTGTCAACCATTTGGTTGCCAAATTATTTTCTAAGTATTTTTCAATTCCATATGCTAAGATAAGTAGGAGATACGGTAATTATCCATTATGGTGACGCTTGTGTATATTGCATACTTCATGTATAAACCGAGTTCCAGTGCAAGGTGCCTATTAACACAGACAAAACAATTGTTTTCAAGCTGAAGTGGAAAACTAACTTTTTTTATACTTTTAAGCCAGTTTAAAATAGTGTTGTGATAACTAGCACTTAAGTAGTTAACTACTTAACTACCATAATTTTCGCTAACTACTTAACTACCTACATTTGTTTCTAAAAGTAGTTAACTAACTATTTTCAAAAAATAAAGTGTTTAATACAAGTAGTTAACAAAGTAGTTACAAAGTAGGCAGAAAGTAGTTAGCGAAGTTGGCAGAAAGTAGTTAGTGAAGTAGGCATACTCAATATTTAAAGGGCGCGTATATAATATGTAAAATTTACAATTGTTTGAAACGGAATAGGACAGCTTGTATCTATCCACAGTAATTTGCACTGACTGTCTTCAACAAAAATTCACAATTTGTACAATCAACAGTGATTTTGTGCTTTATACTTTATGAACTCAATTCAGGACGTAGTAATGTTTTTAGTAAAGCAACCAAACAAAATGCTACTTTATTTTCTTATAACACGTTTCATTTTGAGCAAAAATTACTACTAATAGTTTCTCCACTACGTCAAAAAATATATTGTTGAAATAAATTAAAATAAGACAATTAAGTACTTTAATTGCTTTTTTAGTTAAAACAAAACAAAATCTGTTTTTATTTAATTTTCTTAAAAATACGATGCAAGTTTTTAATTTAACAAAAAACAAAAAAAAAACAGATTTTTTAAACATGTATTAACCTGTTCCCGTAATTGCCTTTTCCTCGGCTACAATCGTGAAACCTTCCTGAGACCTATGTCATACTTTCGCCATACATAATTTTTTACGCGAGTAGTGCCCAGTGAGCAAGCAGCAAATTGAAATGGTTAAAACGGTAAAGTGGCATTATGTAGATTTTTGTCATGGATACAGGGTGTCGCGACAATTGACCCCCAACAAATTGACACCCACGACAGTTTTTGCTTAGGCTTCGGCGCATAGGCCTAAGCTTAGGGTCAAATTAAGTTTTATGTTAAAACTTAGGTTTAGGTTGAAGTGTGGGCTTAGGCTTAGGCTCAGGGGGCTTAGGCGGGGGGCTTAGGCGTAGGGGCTTAGGCTGGGGGGCTTAGGCGGGGGCTTAGGCGGGGGGAGGGCTTAGGCAGGGGGCTTAGGTAGGTGGGCTTAGGCGCGGGGTGCAGAGAAAGGTTCATGCCGAACCTTAAATTTGAAGGCTTTAGGGGAAGCCTAAAATTAAGCTAGGAAAAAATTATGTGTGACGGAAGTACGACCTAAGTCATGCGAAGAGCTTACCGCGGTAAGATCTACGTACGACATTTGTCATACAAAAATACCACCACCCTGAGACGAAGGTTTTACCTTTGTCGTACAAAAGTTTTACGGTAGTAAAGAAGGAAAAGGCCTTTACGGGAACGGATTAATCAAATCATGTTTATTACAATTCCAATGTGTGGTTTCAAAAAAATTTTATTTAAGACACAGTTTTTAACCAATGATAATTTTTTTACAAAATGGATAATGAGCTTATATGTATAAAATTTGTAATCTATAGCTTCAATTGCCCCACAAGATGACAGAAATGAGACAAACAATTTTGATACGTCACCATTTTTTTAAAATCCACTCTAATTGATATTCTGAGTCTCAATTATTGACTAACTAATCTTACGAATAAATTTAAGCCAATTTAGAAATAAAATTTTTAACTGCCAAAATTCATAGGTTCCCGTATTTTTTTGTGAAAATACATTGTCTAGCTTTACAATCTTCATGCTATTTTCCCCAAAATTTAACCCTCTTACGACATCCTTTACACTTCACCTTTGCTTTGGTGCCTCATTTAGCTTAATCCTTTTTGTGGTTAATGAAAAGTTAGGGAACACACACAGACACTTTAGACAGACAGACACAACACACACACACACACACACACACACACACACACACACACACACACACACACACACACACACACACACACACACACACACACAAAATCCACCTTTTTTTCTTGCCATTTATTTTTTGTTTTCATGCTTTTTGTTAAATGTTTACACAAAAAATTATTTTTGAATACTTTATATGTTAAGTATTTAAAATTGAACTGTTTTAGTCTACATGGCGCTAAATAAGTCGAAGTAAAAGAGTAAAAAAATATAATGCAACATATTGAATCCTTCTTAACGCGTACTTATGTGTTTTTGAAAAATCCGTTTGATTTTGTATTTTGTCTTGTACATTGTTGTTTTGAAACTAGATTTAAAATAGCTAAAAAGTCTCAAATTTACTTTAAAACTAAAAGATAATGCTTGTAGAAATAAATAATGCTCTGAACCGTAACAATTGCTATGTAAAACTGCTCAAGGCTGTGCTGAAAAGGCTGTAAGAGTATCAAGGGTTGTGGACCGGCGTGATAATTTCTTAATTCATAGTCATAACAAATTATTTATACATTTCGAACCTAGAGAAAAGTTATAATATTTTCTTATGGCACAGCAAGTGCTATTTTTCGCCTAACATTGTACGTGATAACTATATGATACGTGACAATAAAAGAATCACACCTGAAAAAATAGGGGAGTTGACTGGGCAAAAACTGTTTTTATTAACATTTGAGACTTACTTATAAGACCAATATTACCGTATATATATAATCATATTAATAAAATTTTCTTGAGCTAAAAACCGCGATTTATAAAATTATCAATTGTCAACATCATCGTCAACAAACTCCAATTGTTAAAATAACAAATTCTAAACATTTAATTTTGAAAAATTAATAAAAGGGTTTTTTTTGCAATTTTTTGCAGTTTTTGTTTTTTTGAAAAAGATACCGAACGCAGCTATTGGTTAAAGGCTGGTTTATACTTATAAAAACGTCCTTTCAACAAAATCCAAAAGACAATATTAGAAAAGCCAAAACGTCCTTTGGACTTTTTGTTTGTTGACGAAGTATGAATGCTACTTGGACTTTGTCCAAAGGACGTTTTAACGCTGTATTTCTCCTATGGAAACAATGTTGGCTTTGTCGGCGTTTTGTGTGCGCTTTCTTTTATTTTCGGCTTGTGTGTTTTGTTTTTAATTTTTAGTGTCTGAACTTTTGATATGTAGCTGTTTGAAATGTTTGGACGATCCTTTCCTTATCCGTTGGGTGGTTGGAGGAGTGACACACACACACACACAGACACACACACACACACACACACACACACACACACACACACACACACACACACACACACACACACACACACACACACACACACACACACACACACACACACACACACACACACACACACACACACACAAACACACACACACACACACACACACACACACACACACACACACACACACACACACACACACACACACACACACACACACACACACACACACACACACACACACACACACACACACACACACACACACACACACACACACACGCACGTCTATTTAAGCATATTTGTTAATTTAACAGGATACATTATGAATTATTTTGGAAAAAAAGAGAGAATAAGAGAAGGGTTTATTATTTTTAGGCTTTTTTAGGGCTTGGTACATAGACTAAAGCAAAAGAGATTTTTAACCTTTGGTACAAAGACAAACCTCGTCTGAAGTAAAATTATCCGGCAATGCAAACACGTATAGGGTAGTGCATTTAATTTCGGCACTTTTTTGTTTTTTCGATGTAACTTTTTACTGTATGGCCCGATTTTCATGTTTGATAGCTCATTTTGAAGCTTTCACGATACTGCGTTGCGTCACAGAAATTTCTACGAAAGTATTTTTTTTACTTAATTAAATCAGTTTTAAAAAAAATGGAAAATTGCCGAAATTAAATATGTGCATTTAATTTCGGCACTTTACAAACAATCGATTGTTTCTCAGTCAAAAAAACATCATTTTCAAAAATTTAAAAACTTATCATTATCTCCAGACAGTTTTCTTTAATTTAAGCTTCTACTTGTTGTTCAACGTGTAACTGGCAAAAACTTACAGCTAAAATGCCAAATGGTATCAAAATGAGCAAAATTTGGGAAAAAAAGTGCAGTTAATTTCGGCACTTTTTAAAAGGACCCATTTAATCGAGTTTAAGTGCAGTGCTATGACCCCTACACATTTCAACGTTGTCTTTTAACTATTTACAACTACAATTTAACATCCAACCACTTAATTCAATCCGTTTTTACCTACAGCATATGAGTGCCGAAATTACACTATTTTATTTTATAACGATTGCTCACCACAGACGCAACGTAGAACCACGGGGACTAAAAATTCGGAAAATAGACTAAATTTTACCAGGACAGTTTAATTTTTAAATTAATTTATTGCGTAATCATGAAATGCCCATGTTCTAAAAACGAGTAACAAATTTATTTTTTATAAATCACATAATTTCACATAAAAATATCATAACATAACAAATAAAAAGCTCACGACAGTCATCTACATATGATTAGCTCTCATTTGAGCTATCAAACGTCGTATTCCGTCCAGGATAACATAACAAATAAAAAGCTCACGACAGTCATCTACATATGATTAGCTCTCATTTGAGCTATCAAACGTCGTATTCCGTCCAGGATTACCAAAGATATAGTCCAAAATCAAAAATGCCCAATTGGGAAAAGTGCCGAAATTAAATGCACTACCCTATTTTGTTGTTGAAATAAATTTTTTTAAACAGTTATCACGCCGTATTCACGAAACCTGCGTTGCCACGCTAGCAAGACCACTCCGTCGTGTACAACCCGGTGAGGCCACGCCGGCGTGGCCGCGCTTATTTCTTAAATACCAATAATCATAATCATTTTATACTTTTTCATTTGTCTATGCGGTCATGGTGACGAGAGTTGTGTTGGAATTGCCGTATTTATGTTTGGAGCCCGCGATGGCCGTTTTTTTCGACCCGCTGGATCAGGCGGGTAAGCAAAACGCTTTTACTTACTTTTGTATATTTTACAAAAAAAAAACATTGTCGAAATATAATGTTTTGTGATACAGAAACACACAATTTTTACCCTATTTTTTAGGGACGTGAAAAGCAGAAAAACGGAATTGACTAATATTTCAAGTATAGAATTATCGAAAAAAGCCATTTTTGGAGTGTCGTATCTCCAAAACCACTGGAGATATTTTGATATGAATAAATCAAAAAAAGCTAAAAAAACACTAAATTTAAAAAAATTCAAATGATGAAAATTTTTTGATTTGGGGTGGCATTCTGACCGCGGTAAAAAGTTATCCCGGGATAACTTTTTTTACGTGCTTAAGAATGCGAGTGAAAAATCAATTTTACCTAGATTAAAACCGGAGTAAATTTTTCTATTGTTTTATGGATAAGAATTTATCCAACTCGAGAGGTGTGTAAATATTTTCTGCTGTTGGATTAACTTAATAAAAAATAAAATACGCGCATTGATTAATTTCTTTTATTTTGCGCGAGGTGGTTTTGCGGCGAGAGAAAAAATTCATTGTATTCATTTTCACACCCATATGCGGCAGTTTTATTAATTTACTATAATATATATTAATTTTTTTATTTTTATTGGAATGGATTTATCTGGGTAATTATAAGTGTCTTATCAGAATGCGACACTTGGTCAAAAATGCTACTTGTTTAAATTTTTTTTAGCAAATAAAACGAATTTGGTTGGTAAACGCTTTCAGACTAGTAATGTTACCCGGAGCTCCAAACTCCGGAGCTCCAGAGCGAAGCTCCGCTTTTAGGAGCTCCAGAGCTCCCGGGCTCCGCCCTATTTTGGTACTAATTTTATAAATAATTAAAAAGTCGTGTCATAGATTATTTTGTGAAATTTTTTTCTAAATTATTTTTTTAGAAACTTAGTTAAAACGCTAAAACTAGTCTTAAAAATATAGATAAAGTAACTTAAAATGTATTTCAACCTTACATAAGCTTAAAATCGCTCATTTAAGGGGCGGAACTCCGGAGCTCTCTCCGCTTTAAATGGCCGGAGCTCCAGATCATGATATTAAAGGGTAGGAATAATGATCGACCGGGACAGAATTTTTGCTAACGCTGGGGTCGGGACCGGGGCCGGGGTAGAGAAATTTGGATTTGCCGGGGCCGGGGCCGGGGCCGTGGCCGGGGTAGAAAATTTTGCCCGGCCGGGGCCGGGGCAGGCAAAAAATTTAGCAGAATTTGTAATTTTGGTCATTTTTTTCAAATAAAAATCAAAATTTTCATTGTTAATTATTTGGTTTATGTAATGAATAGTCACATTTTAGAATTTAAGCACTTCGTGATTAAAAAAAATTTTTTTTATTACACAAAAGTTTTTTTTCTAAGCAGAACAAAATTTTTATTTTCATATTTAAATTTTTTTAAATCTAAATTATTATTTTATTTACATAATATATGTACATTTTCACATAACTGTTAGCAGTATATTCTTGTTTAAAGCAATATTATACTTAATCGCAAACCATTTATGTTACTTTTCAAAAATGCTTCACAAATAGAACAAACCATTTGTTAGTTTTAAAGAATGCCTTACAAATAGAGGAGGAATTAAAGTTCTTACAAGGAGTATGTTTTGATCAGTAAAGCAAACCGTCGTAAAAAAGCTAAAATCAAAACTGGGTACAAGTAACGAAAATATTTCACAATAACAAAATCTCTTCATATTAAAATATTTTTAATTAAATATGTTGGTACCTAATTAGCGAAATTTAACCGTAAAAGTTAAGAATACTAGTCTTGAATGTTATTTTAAAGAAGAACTTTTACTCGAATTTCATTTACACACCACTTTTACACACACATTTTTTAGTTTAAACATATAAAAAAGGTTAAAAAGCACTTTTTTATTTTAAAATATAAGAGAATTTTTTAAATTTTATTGTCAATTTTTGTAAATTAAAAAAACACTCTTTTTAAATTGTAAAAAGTAAAATATTATATTGCTAGTACATGAGACTACTCGCTATACCCATTAACTAAAAAACGCCATCATTTCATTCTCCCGCCAAGCCAAATCCTCATTCTTGCTATCATCTGTATATACAATAGAAAATCCCAAGCATATTCCAGGTTTTTACCCACTTCGTTAAATTACTGACGTT
>JASAMX010029638.1:0-15709 GCA_030248175.1 Microlaimidae sp. YZB2_3 | reverse complement strand
AATGCTCTAAGAATAGAGCAGGAAAAAAGGGCGATTTTTCCCTGTCGTAGCGCTTTACACAGAAAAGATGCGGATGAGCCCTATATGGAGTTGATGTGAACTATAGGAAATTTGCATTTGGTTTGGCCAGCTGCTGATTAAATTAGAATTCTGACCATATAATAATGATTTGTTTATACATTGATCTAATTATATAGCAGTGTTGCATTTTTTCTTAGTTTGATGAAATGTCAATTGAAAAAAATCGTACTCACAGCAATCTTTGACAAGCGCGAAGTCGCCATTTTTTCAATTAGAAGGTTATATTTGTATGTGTGAGAAACAACTATAAATTTGAAAAAGTGGCGATTTCGCGCTTGTCAAAAATTGCTGTGAGTATGATTTTTTCAATTGACATTTCATCAAACTAAGAAAAAATGCAACAGTGCTGTGTGATTAGATCAATGTATAAACAAATCATTATCATATGGTAGAAATTTTTATTTAGTGAGCAGCTGGCCAAACGAAATGCAAATTTCCTATAGTCCACATAATGTCCATCTCAGACTAGTCCACATCTTTTCTGTCTAAACATACGCCTGGGGAAAAATCGCCCCTTTTTCCTGCTCTATTCTTAGAGCATTTTTCAAGGCTAGTCTACCACTTTTTTAATTAAATTTAAAAAATAGCCTAATAAACTATAGTTTTAGCTGCGCAATGACATATATGTTTATAATCATTCCGTTGCCGAGATATACTTTTTTAAATAAAAAATAATAAGAAGAAGAAGATGATAAATTTAAATTAGAAAATTGTACCTCATGTTGTTTAATTATAGTTAGTGCGGTGCAGTTGCGCTCCATAGATAAAATTTACCCACCTACTTTAATACACAGTTGGAACTAAATGGCTGGTGCGCCAAATAAAATAGTAAGACTAGATGTACACTGTGAAATTACAAAATTTACTCATGTTCTTTAAGTATAGTTGGCGCGGTGCCGTGGGTTTAATTGCAGTATGGCATTCCGAACCACCGATGATTATCGGCGCGTGGCGCTCCCGCGCCACCGACGCTTATTATTTTTTTTGAATAAATAAAACTTTGAATTAATTTTGTCATCTAGAAGCGCAAGAATTAAAAAATGTATTCTGTTGTTTTCGCTGTTTTCCGCGCCGTTTAAGTACTGAATAAAAAGCCTGGTTAGAATATGCCATTATAACAACATAATTTCAGTCCTTTTAAATTGATTTTATATTTTAAAGTCATATTCTTCATTATGTGAGCCAAAAATAAGCAATTTGGACCTGAAAGTTTCAATCCAAACCAAGCCTAACCCTAACCTCAAACTAATTTTTATTTTCGGCTCTATAGGTTCCTATAATTTTCTTACCGCAAAAACTCACTGGTTATGGCTTCTAAAAGCACGTAATATCTTTGAGATTTAGCTAAGAAAGCGAATAAAAATAGGTTCATTTTGAAGTCCTTATTTTAATTTTAGGAAAGACATTTGCAGAATTAATTATTGTCTATTGATGACAGAACACCATTACAATAAAAAACGTTTTATTCTAACTTATTGTTTTTGACATAAAGCTAATGCAGCTGTAAAAAATCATACTGCATAGCAAAGAAATATTGTTCCACATAAATAAGTTTATTTTAAAACATATACAAAATTAAAAAAGTATAAAGTCTAATAAACGTACGGCACAAAATTTTAACACAAGAACATAAAACAACACAACAAAGAATATAACAGCAATAAATTAGCAACTACCTTGATTTTTCGTCAAAACTAGAATGTCGGAACCGAAGGAAGTCAAAAATGTAAGTTTAAAAATCTCACATAATATGTAATTTGCATGCGGTGTCGATGATGTAACCTATCGTGTAATATTCAAATAATTCCGCTGTAGGAATAACAAGAATTTGTAAATCCGTGTAATTTATTAAACACAATAATTATTAATCAAATAACGCCTAAAAAGTAATACTAGCCTAAAACTAAAAATTATTTCCACCCCAAATCCGAAATTCCGGACATTAAAATCGGATCTCCTTCGTTTAAATGAGTAATCTACTGTTTATTTTATCATAAAATACGTTTTAAATTTTTTATCTATAAACAACTTGCTGGAATTTTTTTCATAAACATAGTGTAACTACAATCATCCGCTGCCGAACTGCTGTTAATTTTGGCGACGGTCATTGTTATAAATCATAATATGATATAATGATAAATCAATATATTATATTTGTTTATAAAAAAATTCAGTGCAAAACGTTAATATATATTTACAACTATGAAAATATATTCACAAGTATTTTAATTATTTCAATAGTTGCAAATATATTTACAACTATTAAAATTATGGATCCATCCTTCTTAAAAAACTTACCGCTTCAAAAATCCGTGTATTACCAACAATATATTTTTGGTATTACTATGTTAAACTTGATTCTGAGTCTTGAAACAAAAATTAAACAAACACCACAAAAATTGAAAGTTTAAGCGTGTACTTATAAATTTTAAAAATCCGCAGAAAATTTTAATAAAAATAACAAATACTACAAAAAAATTAAAACTTATTCTTTGGCGCTCAAAACAGACATAAAAGCTCAATAAGCTTAATAACCTAAGCTTTGTGCAATAGCAATTCTAGCAAAAGACGAAACAAAGTTTCGAAAAAAAAGCCTTATATTAAATGGAATAGTATAAAACTACATAAGTCTAAAAACTAAATAGCAGAAAAGAGTGAAACAAGTCTCTTTAAAACCTGTAAATTAAAAACAGATTTTGTGAAATTTTCAGAAAAACAAAACTGAATAAAAACAATACGTGTAAAAGCTTTAGTTTGCGTTTTTTAACCATTAATAAAACTTGATTCACATAAATTTTTCTTAAAGTGGATTAACTTTTTACATGAGTTAACCAGCTGTAAATACCACAGTATTAGTTAAGTCACACGTCGTCGAAAGATACAAAAAAAGTATAACGCAAGCGTCACAGTAACCATGAAAAATTTCTGTCAAAATAAGTTATCGCATTGCGCATTAAATTTTGTAATTTATCATTATTTTCGTATAAAGCAAAACATACCGCCATATTAACGGCTTTTTAAAATCAAATATCAAGTTTTAAGTCCAAAAAACATTGAAAAACTCAGATTTAATATAAGGCGACTTTTAATTTAACAAATACATTGACAGCTAATTTGTTTTATGTAATAAATAGAAACATTAAAGAAAAAGTCGCCTTATATTAAATCTGAATTTTTCAATGTTTTTCGGTCAGGTGAGATAAAATTCAGGTGAGGGGGCAATTTAGCATCTACGTGGAAAAAATCAGCTCCAAATATTTACCACAGAAAAAAATTTTTGGGGCACCCAAAAAAAAAAACAAAAAAAAGTTAAGCAAATTAAGCTTATTAGTATGAAATTCAGGTATGTTTAGCAAAAGTTTTTAGGTTTTTAATATCAAAAAAATATGGGTAATATTTTAGTTATGTAAAATGTTTAGATTTTTAATTGGCTAAAAAACTATTAAAGGTTTTGTGATTTTCGATGACGCCATCAACAACGGTTAACCGCGCAGTGACTTAACCCATTTAATATAAGGGAAAGAGTGCTCCGCGCTTTTCCCTGATTTGTATTTAATCAAAATACATACATAATGGTGGTCTCAAAATATTATATTTTTGCGTTCTTATCTGTTTTTGTAATTTTATTAATTATCAGGTTAAAAAAAGGATATAAAAATACATGAGAAATAGGATCAATGTGTTGCTCATTAAAATGTCAACAAAATGAAAATTTTAAAATTATTATTTTAATATTACACAACTTATGACTAATTTTAAAGAACAAAGATCAATTGCAAAGTGTGTTTGCAAAATTTTTTTTATTTTTTGAACTTAATTTTTGGGATCGACTTTAAAAACGGTTGTATAATTTTGAAACACTGGGTTTTGAAATGGTGAGTTTTGTTAAGGGGGATGGGTCAATTACGTTTTATTTTAAAAAAAATTAAAAAATACGGAGGTATTCTTTATTAATTCAAAAGTTAATAAAAAAAATACTGAAGCTCTAGATTTCCGAGTAACATTGCTACTAAATACTTAGAAGGCCTGGTGAGAATCATATCCATCTTTGTTTATCTGATTTAAAAGTAAAGGTTTGTTTTCCAGAAGTTGTACGAAATCCTTCCGTGTTTTTAATGCCAATACAAAGCTCACTAGAAACGCGATCATAGCCAGAAATAGCAGAAGCCACATCCAAACTAAAACAATAAAACGTTATTGCATGCAAACTTAATACTGTATTTTTTTCTTTTAAGCCAACTTAATATTTATTTACAAATCCTAATTAAATTTTTTGTCATACTTTATAAAAATCCTGATTAAATTGTTTGTCATACTTCATACTTGTCATACTTTTTTGTTTATACAAATCCCAAATCTAAAAAAACCCTCATAAAACCCACATCAACCCTATAGTTTATGAAACCGGAATTCTACTTCATAATAATAAAATTAGGTTTAAATTGGTAATTTACAAATAATAACAAACTGCTCAAAAATCATCGCTGTTTGATGTTTTTTTTTTGTAAATTTCGAAACAGAAAACACGATGGTCTCAAATCCCTCTCGTTTAAACGGAAATTGTTCAGTATTAAACATCTTCACAGAATTATGGCGTTACAGAATCACGTTAAGCCAATTATAGCGCTTAGTGATAAAATGGAGATCTCTCATTTATTGGGGATCAATTTTTCCCAAGCGCTAATTGGCTAAAACAACTCCTCCCACAACTATTTCACAGAGCAAAACATAAATGACGTGATCACAAACACAAATGACATTTTAAGCGTTCTTAAAATCCTGACATGAATATGCTAAGTGTGTCTCTCCCTTTGCAGTTGCGAGCGATATACATTATAATATACTTTTGGCACTTTTAAGAATAAAAATATAAACTTTCGTTTCTTTGAAGTGGAGAGCGAAAGAGTTTTCGTGCGCATGCTCCTCTGGCTGTATCCCTTAAAGGTGCGGTGCGGATTTAAACTTTTTGTCTTCGATTTTGATATTTTTTTGTGAAAACCTTACTCCTGCCCACAATAGCCCGCAAAAATTTTTTCAACAAAATACCAGCAGTAAGTCAGGAGTTATGACCCCCTAAAAATGGCATTTTTCGACAATTCTGTACGTGACAAATTGCTCAATGGGTATTAAAATTTACATTACAAATTAGGCACTCAAAGAAAACGGCTATTTTCTACTTTAATTTGATACCTTGATCGTTAAAATTAGTGCAGTATTTGTCGAGATATTGTGTTTCTGGTACAAAAAACACTCGATTTTTTCGCTTAAAGCACGAAGTGAAAGAAAGAAAGGTTGGACAACTTCACATATTCACTGCCGTCGTTTGGTGTTTTAACGAAAAAATCGCGGGTTTTTGTACGGGAAACGCAATATTTTGACAACTAATGCACCAATCTTTACGATCAAGGTATCAAATTAGAGTAGAAAGTAGCCGCTTTCTTTGAGGGCATAATTTGTAACGTAAATCGCAATACCCATTGAGCAATTTGTCACGTACAGAAATGTCGAAAAATATCATTTTTCGAGGGTCATAACTCCTGACTCACTGCAGATATTTTGTTGAAAACATTTTTGTGGGCTATTGGGAGCAGAGGTAAGGTTTTCACAAAAAATTATCAAAATCAAAGACAAAAATTTTGACTCCGCACAGCACCTTTAACAGTGATAATATATCTCTTTCTAACATAAAAAAACTTTGAACAAAAAAAACGGTTAGCTACTACTAATAAATATACGGTTTAGCTAAGCTGTGTCTATGAACCTGCGTAGCATGACAAAATTTGTGTGTCGGTGGTCCCGCCACGAAACAAAATTCTTCTCTAATTATTTGCATTGCATGTTGTTGTATTTTTGAAACTTGAAACTCTCATATAATAAAAAATCTATGACTGAATTATATCTGACTGACGCTAAAAATTAGAATACAGACATGAGGGGACCAATTAAAATTGTGCGGTAGTGACGTTTTTTTTTACAAGTAAGAACGCAGAATTTTTTTTAATTCCACCTTTTCACAAAGTATATAATCGCTTATTCGCTTAAAGCTAAAACAACACTAAAACATTTTTATCGCAATGCACTTAAATAAGCGTGCCTTTTGTTAGCATAAATTCATTCTTGAACAGTAGTTTAAAATTATATTGAGAAATGATTCTTCAAATTATTAATAGCATTATTCATATTCTTTAAACTTGTTACAGTTATTGTTGTCATTTTGATTGATGTTATTTGACTATTTTGTTTGACCATATATTTCAAATACTAAGAGTTCATCATGGGTGGCGCGGGAGCGCCACGGGGCGATTTAGCCCCGTGGCGCCGCGCAAACCATTATTAGAGAACCTGGGTAAATTTTGAAATTCAGAACCTTCTTCTTCTTTTTTTCTTCTTCTTCTTCTTATTATTATTATTATTATTATTATTATTATTATTATTATTATTATTATTATTATTATTATTATTATTCCAACGCTCCATCCTTAAAAGCGATATTCCTCATTCGTTACTGATTGATCAAAAATAAACATGGGCTCATAAGAGAGAAGAAGGAATTACGCAACTTTTTTAGGAAGCACTTTTTTGATTTAGGTCCTTGTTATCGATTAATTGATCAAAATAAGAAATTTGAAAAATAGACAAATAAAAACTCCCAACCGCACAATATCAGTCTTTTGGCAACAATAAGGTTTGTACGGAGCAGACAACCAACATCCCCTCATAAAAACCGCACAAAAACAGCAGACCGATTTTAATTGGTGGCAGAAACGGAACCAGTTCCCAGCGCCATCTGCTTCAACCGCGCGGAAATCGGCGAAAACAACAGAGTACTTTTTTTAATTCTTGGATTACTGATGACAAAATTAATTCAAAGTTTTATTTATTATAAATAATAATAAGCATCGGTGCCGCGGGAGCGCCACGCGCCGGTAGCTAATCATCGGTGGTGCGTGGGTGCTACACTGCAATTTAACACACCGCACCGCGCCAACTATACTTAGAGAACGTGAGTAAATTTTGTAATTCATGTTCATCACCTTATTATTATTATTATTTTTACTTTAGAATTATAAGTGCAATCATTGGCGCACGGCATCGCGCCAACTATATTTAGAAAACGAAGGTAAACTTTGTCTGGAGCGCCACTGCACCGCACTAACTATAATTAAACAACGTGGGTAAATTTTGTAATTTAAATTCATCATCTTCTTATTATTATTTTTTATTTAAAAAAGTATATCTGGGCAACGGAATGACTATAAACATATGTCATTGCGCAGCTAAAACTATAGTTAGCCTTGAAAAATTCTTTAAGAATAGAGCAGGAAAAAAGGGCGATTTTTCCCCGGGCGTATGTTTAGACAGAAAAGCTGTGGACTAGTCTGAGATGGACATTATCTGGACTATAGAAAATTTGCATTTGGTTTGGGTAGCTGCTCACTAAATAAAAATTTCTACCATATGATAATGATTTGTTTATGCATTGATCTAATCACACAGCACTGTTGAATTTTTTTTAGTTTGATGAAATGTCAATTGAAAAGATTATACTCACAGCAATTTTTGACAAGCACGAAATCGCCACTTTTTCAAATTTATAGTTGTTTCTTACACATACAAATATAACCTTCAAATTGAAAAAGTGGCGATTTCGCGCTTGTCAAAGATTGTTGTGCGTATAATTTTTTCAATTGACATTTCATCAAACTAAAAAAAATGCAACAGTGCTGTGTGATTAGATCAATGTATAAACAAATCATTATCCTATGGTTGAAATTTTTATTTAGTGAGCAGCTGCCCAAACAAATGCAAATTTTCTATAGTCCACATAATGTCCATCTCAGACTAATCCACAGCTTTTCTGTCTAAACATACGCCCGGGGAAAAATCGCCCCTTTTTCCTGCTATATTCTTAGAGCATTTTTCAAGGCTAGTCTACCACTTTTTTTGAATTAAATTAAAACATAGCCTAATAAACTATAGTTTTAGCTGCGCAATGACATATGTTTATAATCATTCCGTTGCCGAGATATACTTTTTTAAATAAAAAATAATAAGAAGAAGATGATGAATTTAAATTACAAAATTTACCCACGTTGTTTAATTATAGTTAGTGCGGTATGTGTCCATTATGTCCATCTCAGACTATTCCACATCTTTTCTGTTTAAACATACGCCCGAAAAAAATCGTCCCTTTTTTCTGCTCTATTTTTAGAGCATTTTTCAAGGCTAGTTTTGAATACAAAACCGAACAATTTAAGCTTGAATAAATCTCCACTTTAACTTTGATAGAATCAGAGACACAACCGCACAAGAAAAAAATATTCGTTTATCTATATACAAAGATTAACCAATTTTAGCCCTTAAAAATTTTTCATTTAGGTTACAAATTTAGTAACTTGATAATTAATTATTAATACAGTTTTAACCATTGTTATTATTCCGTTTCATTGAAAAATTTTGAATGTTTTTGTTAATAAATAGTCGATTCAATACTGCAAATATCGCGGTCAGCTGGATTTTATTTGCTTATAAGTGCAATTGATTTGTCAAGGGGAAAAAATATTGCCGTTTTAACCTTTGTTGCTGTAGCAATTAATAAAACATCTATTTCCAAAATTTTGGCAGCTTTATGTACTAAATTAAAGCATTTAGAAGCATTACAAAAAGTTCTTCTTTTTCTGACTAACTCAACGAATTTACATATAAATAATGTGCTTAAGCAAAAATTAGCTTAAAACAATGTTCACAAATTAGAAAATACTTAAAACTGTTTAAAAATAGTTATGAAATTTATTGAGAAACTTTTTGAAAAAATTATGTAAAAAATATTTATTTCATGGGAAATTTTAATTTCGCGGCAGGACTGCCGACCCAAAATTTTGTTATTCTAGGTAGGTTCATAGTTATTCAATCTGTATTTATTTTAAAAACTTACATGGCGTATTTGGGTGTTCTGGTAAAGTGTTAAACTCGAACAAATTATTTCCACATTCTTTAAAATAGTCGGTTGGTATATAACCTGAAATCAAATTAATGCAGGTTCTAAGGCAAAACTTTTTTTATTATTGAATAAATATACTGTCCCCAAATGGTAAATGCGTACAATTTGTATTCATCAAATTTTATATTAAGAAATTAAGACAAATAGGTCCACTTGCTTTGGCATTATACTGCAGCCCCGATTCAATTTTAAAAGCACGTACAATGTTTTATATGTTTTAGAACATATCAAACATACATAATAGAAATTGTGGCGAGAAACAAAATATTTTCAATGAATTTAAGGCCTCTCCGGACAGTTTTCTTAAGTATGGAAAATCGCAATTTTTAACATGTGAGATCCCCGAAATCCAGAATTCTTTATATAAAAATTTAATATGTATTCTTTATATTTTATATAAATAAATAAATAAATAAATAAATTTATTTTGTCATGTAAATACATAGACAGGAAAGACACAAAAGTTTGTAAACGTTACAGCACTGAAATTTGCATCTACCTATATATATTTAATATTTAATATCAGGCAAAAATACCACCATTATAAAGTGCACAAACCTCTCAAAAATATGCACTAAAAGGAATTATTAGTGAAAATACTTCCTATGCAGAGGAAATATTACCCTTTTTCACGTGCGTAAAAATTAATGGAAATGTTTTTGTATTTATATGGTTTATTATACAATTTTCCGTAAAAAATGGGTGTTCATTTTTTCAAAGTTGCAGTGAGAAGTAGATTTAAATTAATCATTGGCGCGGGACCGCCTTAGCCCCTCGGCGCGGCGCCAACAATTATTAAGAAGAACCTGGATAACAATGGTTAAAACTGTATTAATAATTAATTATCAAGTTACTAAATTTGTAACCTAAATGAAAAATTTTTAAGGGCTAAAATTGGTTAATCTTTGTATATAGATAAACGAATATTTTTTTCTTGTGCGGTTGTGTCTCTGATTCTATCAAAGTTAAAGTGGAGATTTATTCAAGCTTAAATTGTTCGGTTTTGTATTCAAAACTAGCCTTGAAAAATGCTCTAAAAATAAAGCAGGGAAAAGGGACGATTTCCTTTTGGGCGTATGTTTAAACAGAAAAGATGTGGAATAGTCTGAGATGGACATAATGGACACATACCGCACTAACTATAATTAAACAACGTGGGTAAATTTTCTAATTTAAAATCATCATCTTATTCTTATTATTTTTTATTTAAAAAATTATATATGATCAACGGAATGATTATAAACATATGTCATTGCGCAGCTAAACCTATAGTTTATTAGGCTATGTTTTAATTTAATTCAAAAAAAGTGGTAGACTAGCCTTGAAAAAAATGCTCTAAGAATATAGCAGGAAAAAGGGGCGATTTTTCCCCTGGCGTATGTTTAGACAGAAAAGCTGTGGATTAGATGGACATTATGTGGACTATAGAAAATTTGCATTTGTTTGGGCAAGTGCGCTCAATAAAAATTTCAACCATAGGATAATGATTTGTGGATACATTGATCTAATCACACAGCACTGTTGCATTTTTTTAGTTTAATGAAATGTCAATTGAAAAAATTATACGCACAACAATCTTTGACAAGCGCGAAATCGCCACTTTTTCAATTTGAAGGTTATATTTGTATGTGTAAGAAACAACTATGAGTTTGAAAAAGTGGCGATTTCGTGCTTGTCAAAAATTATATTAATTATAATCTTTTCAATTGACATTTCATAGAACTGAAAAAAATTAGACAGTATCTGTAGTTTCAAGATGAGAAATGCATAAACAAATCATTATCATATGGTAGAAATTTTTATTTTAGTGAGCAGCTACCCAAACCAAATGCAAATTTTCTATAGTCCAGATAATGTCCATCTCAGACTAGTCCACCAGCTTTTCTGTCTAAACGTACGCCCGGGGAAAAATCGCCCTTTTTTCCTGTAGTCTTAAAGAATTTTTCAAGGCTAACTATAGTTTTAGCTGCGCAATGACATATGTTTATAGTCATTCTGTTGCCGAGATATACTTTTTCAAATAAAAAATAATAATAAAAAGATGATGAATTTAAATTAAAAAATTTACCCACGTTGTTTAATTATAGTTAGTGCGGTGCAGTGGCGCGCCAGACGAAGTTTACCTACGTTTTCTAGGAACTGTAGTTGGCGCGATGCCGTGCGCCAATGATCGCTAATTATAATTTTAAAGTAAAAATAATAATAATAAGAAGATGATCAACATGAATTACAAAATTTACTCACGTTCTCTAAGTATAGTTGGCGCGGTGCGGTGGGTTAAATTGTAGTTTGGTACCCCCGCACCACCGATGATTACCTACCGGCGCGTGGCGCTCCCGCGCCACCGACGCTTATTATTATTTTTTAATAAATAAAACTTTGAATTAATTTTGTCATCAGTAATGCAAGAATGAAAAAAAGTACTCTGTTGTTTTCGCCGATTTCAGCGCGGTTGAAGCAGATGGCGCTGGGAAATGGTTTCGTTTCTGCCACCAATTAAAATCGGTCTGCTTTCTTTGTGCGGTTTTTATGAGGGGATGTTGGTTGTCTGCTCTGTACAATCCTTATTGTTGCCGAAAGGCTGTTATTGTGCTTTTGGGAGTTTTTATTTGTCTATTTTTCAAATTTTATATTTTGATCAATAAATCGATAACAAGGACCTAATTCAAAAAAGTGCTTCCTAAGAAAGTTGCGTAATTCCTTCTTCTTTCTTATGAAGCCATGTTTATTTTTGATCAATCAGTAACAAATGAGGAATATCGCTTTTAAGGATGGAGCGTTGGAATAATAATAATAATAAGAAGAAGAAGAAGAAGGTTCTGAATTTCAAAATTTACCCACGTTCTCTAATAATGGTTCGCGCGGCGCCACGGGGCTAAGTCGCCCCGTGGCGCTCCCGCGCCCCACCCATGATGAACTCTTAGTATTTGAAATATATGGTCAAACGAAATAGTCAAATAACATCAATCCAAATGACAACAATAACTGTAACAAGTTTAAAGAATATGAATAATGTAATAATTTGAATAATAGTTTTCTCAATATAATTTTAAACTACTGTTCAAGAATGAATTTCTAACAAAAGGCACGCTTATTTAAGTGCATAGCGATAAAAATGTTTTAATGTTGTATTAGCTTAAGCGATAGAGCGATTATATACTTTGTGAAAAGGTGGAATTAAAAAAAATTCTGAGTTCCTACTGTAAAAAAAACGTCACTACCGCACAATTTTAATTGGGTGCCCCTCATGTCTGTATTCTAATTTTTAGCGTCAGTCAGATATAATTCAGTCATAGATTTTTTATTATATGAGAGTTTCAAGTTTCAAAAATACAAAAACAACCGTGCAAAATGCAAAATAATTCAGAGAAGAATTTTGTTTCGTGGCGGAAGCCACCCCGACACGCAAAATTTTGTCATGCCGCGCGGGTTAATAGACACAGCTTTTAACTAAACCGTATATTTATTAGTAGAGTAGCTAACCGCTTTTTTTGTTCAAAAGTTTTTTTATGTTAAAAAATATATATTATCACTGTTAAAGGTGCTGTGCGGAGTAAAATTTTGTCTTTGATTTTAATAATTTTTTGCTAACCTTACCTCTGCCCCCAATAGTCCACAAAAATATTTTCAACAAACCATCTGCAATGAGTCAGGAGTTATGACCTACAAAAAATGGTATTTTTTGACAATTCTGTACCTGACAAATTGCTAATAGGTATTGCGATTTACGTTACAAAATATGCCCTCAAAAAAATAGGCTGATTTCTAATCTAAATTGATACCTTGATCGTAAAGATTGGTGCATTAGTTGTCAAAATATTTAGTTTCCCGTACAAAAACTCGCGATTTTTTGTCAAAAGACCAATGACGGTTTTGAATTTGTGAAGTTGTCCAACCTTTCTTTCTTTCACTTAGTGTTTTTAACAAAAAAAATCGAGTGTTTTTTTTTGTACCAGAAAAAAAAAATTATAAATATTGCACTAATTTTAAATCAAAATATTAAATTAATGTAGAAAAGTAACCGTTCTTTTTGAGTGCCAAATTTGTAAGTAAATTTTAATACCCATTAAACAATTTGTAGCGTACATAATTGTCTAAAAATGTTATTTTGGGGTCATTACTCTAGACTTACTACTGGTATTTTGTTGAAAAAATTTTTGCGGGCTATTATTGGCAGAGGTAAGGTTTTCACAAAAACATATCAAATCGAAGACAAAAAGTTTAACTCCGCACCCCGCCTTTGAGGAATACAGCCAGAGGAGCATGCGGCACGAAAGCTCTACTGGGACTAGAAGAAACGAAAGTTTATATTTTTATTCTTAAAAGTGCCAAAAGTATAGGGGGATGTATATCGGCTCGCAACTGGAAAGGGGGGGACACACTTAGCATATTCATGTCAGTAAATTAAGAAAACGCTTAAAAATGTCATTTGTGTTTGTGATCACGTCATTTATGTTTTGCTCTGTGAAATAGTTCTGGGAGGATTTGTTTTAGCCAATTAGCGCTTGGGAAAAATTGATCCCAATAAATGAGAGATCTCCATTTTATCACTAACCGTTATAATTGGCTTAACGTGATTCTGTAACGCTACAATTCTGTGAAGATGTTTAATACTGAACAATTTCGGTTTAGACGAGAGGGATTTGAGACCATCGTTTTTTCTGTTTCGAAATTTACAAAAAAAACATCAAACAGCGATGATTTTTGAGCAGTTTGTTATTATTTGTAAATTACGAATTTAAACCTAATTTTATTATTATGAAGTAGAATTCCGGTTTCATAAACTATAGGGTTGATCTGGGTTTTATGGGGGTTTTTTTAGATTTGGATTTGTATAAACAAAAAAGTATGACAAGTATGAAGTATGACAAACAATTTAATCAGGATTTTTATAAAGTATGACAAAAAATTTAATTAGGATTTGTAAATAAATATTAAGTTGGGCTTAAAAGAAAAAAATACAGTATTAAGTTTGCATGCAATAACGGTTTATTGTTTTAGTTTGGATGTGGCTTCTGCTATTTCTGGCTATGATCGTGTTTCTAGTGAGCTTTGTATTGGCGTTAAAAACACGGAAGGATTTCGTACAACTTCTGGAAAACAAACCTTTACTTTTAAATCAGATATTCAAGATGGATATGATCTCACCAGGCCTTCTAAGTATTTAGTAGCAATGTTACTCGGAAATCTAGAGCTTCAGTATTTTTTTTATTAACTTTTGAATTAATAAAGGATACCTTCGTATTTTTTAATTTTTTTTAAAATAAAACGTAATTGACCCATCCCCCTTAACAAAAACCTCACTATTTTCAAAACCCAGTGTTTCAAAATTATACAACCGTTTTTAAAGTCGATCCCAAAAATTAAGTTCAAAAAAATAAAAAAAATTTTGCAAACACACTTTACAATTGATCTTTGTTCTTTAAAATTAGTCATAAGTTGTGTAATATTAAAATAATAATTTTAAAATTTTCAATTTTGTTGACATTTTAATGAGCAACACATTGATCCTATTTCTCATGTATTTTTATATACCTTTTTTTAACCTGATAATTTTTTTTTTTACAAAAACAGATAAGAACGCAAAAATATAGTTTTGGGAGACCGCCCATTATGTATGTATTTTGATTGATTAAAAAGCAGAAAAAAAAACAGAGCACTTTTTTCCTTATATTAAATGGGTTAAGTCACTGCGCGGTTAACGGTATTTGATGGCGTCATCGAAAATGGAAAACCTTTAGATCATTTTTTTAGCCAATTAGAAATCTAAACATTTTTCAGTAGTAAAAATATTACCCATATTTTTTTGATATTAAAAACCTAAAAACTTTTTGCTAAACATACCTGATTTTCATACTAATAAGCTTAATTTGCTTTAACTTTTTTTTGTTTTTTTTTTTGGGTGCCCCAAAAATTTTTTTTCTGTGGTAAATATTTGGAGCTGATTTTTTCCACGTAGATGTGAGATATTCCCCTCACCTGATTTTTAGCCCTTCTAACAGAAAAACATTTGAAAAATTCAGATTTAATATAAGGCGACTTTTTCTTTAATGTTTCTATTTATTACATGAGGGAAAAAAACTGTCAATGTAGGAGATGGGTTAAAAGTCGCCTTAGGAAGAATCTGAGTTTTTCAATGTTTTTTGGACTTAAAATTTGATATTTGATTTTCAGAAAAGCCGTTAATATGGCGTTATGTTTTGCTTTATTCAAAAATAGTGATAAATTACAAAATTTAAATTTGTGATGCGATTGGGGGTTTTGACAGAAATTTTTCATGGTTACACTATAACACTTGCGTTATACTTTTTTTGTATCTTTCAACGGGGGGGGGGGGAACGGGGGCTGTGGGATTTTCAGCTCGTTAACTCATGTAAAAAGTTAATCTACTTTTTTTAAAATTTATGTGAATCAAGTTTTATTAATCGTTTAGAAAACGCAAACTTAAAGCTTAGACACGTATTGTTTTTATTCAGTTTTGCTTTTTTTCTGCAAAAATTTCACAAAGTCTTGTTTTTTAATTTACAGGTTTTAAAGAGGTTTTTTTCGGTTTTTTCTGCTCTCTTAGTTTTACTTTAGACTTATGTAGTTTTAAGCAATACGTAACTGAACGAAGTACACGACATA